>BSBK01008654.1:1045000-1202500 GCA_027943335.1 Chamaecyparis obtusa | reverse complement strand
GTGGCTGGTCATTATGATCTCAAAGTTTCGCAATAAGTGAGCTTGTGAGTAACTTTATATGTCGTCTTGAGTAAATTAAAAAAAAATTCCTTGTGTTTTTTTCTTGTATTTTGGGCATTACATCCCGTATCAGTAAAAACATATTTGATTTTGTTTGTGTTTCTTGGTTCCTTCTTTGACCAAGTTGGTTTGGTTTTGCTCGGTTTTCCTTTGTTCACTGATGTTGGTTGGTTATCTCTAGCACTCGGTTATTTCCCTAGAGCTCGATGATGCTTATCTAGTGCTCGATTGGCTTTTCTTATCGATGCATTTCTTTTGAGTTTCTTTTGAGGCCGATTGGTGCATTTAATTTGGGTCAGAGATTTAATGGTTGGTATCCATTATTGGGAAGTGTGGTGGACCTAGATCTGGTCATTCCTTCTGTTGATTATGGATCTAAAGGTTGACTTGATTTAGTAGCCTCTTTTATAAATGTAGTTGTTTGGTTAGAGTTAGGGAGTCAGTTTTGATAGAAGATAGAAGTTAGAAGAATAGAGATTATCTATAGATCCTCGCATGTTGGAGGACTTCTATACTTGATTGTAATATCTGGCTATAACCAGGAAGGTATTATAGCTTGACATGTATGAATCAATTTGTAGATAATATATGAAATAAATTTTCATTCTCTCTCTCCCTCTTGTGTGTTATTTCTTCCCCATGTTGTTCTACAAGGTGGACATAGCTACGGTGTGCCTTTGGCCCCTCTCCCAATCTGTTCTTGCATTAGGTGGTATTAGAGAGAGGTTAGATATGAATCTAGATTTATGAATCTAGGTTTGAAGGTTCATTCTTGTGAAGCCCTAGTTAGATTTTTGTGGGGTGGCAGATTGCGATTTGACCTGCAATTGTAGAGGGTTTTCAAGATAGTTTATGGGAGGTGAGATGCGGATCCAGGATTGGCAGACATGTTGAGATAACGTGCTGCTAGATTAGAAGTTGTTGAGACAACCCAGAGAATAGGAAGACATCTTGAAGCTGTTAGTGATGATGAAAATGATGTGGAACAAGGTGATGCAGAACCTACACCTATGATGGATCAGGGTGAGGAAAGGTTCTTGAAGACTTTGACAAATCTGAAGTCTACACCACATTTTAATCCTCCTAAGTATGGTGGAAAATTAGATTCAGATGAATTGGTGGATTGGATCACTAAGATGGAAAAGTATTTTGAGTATGAAAATATACTTGAGGAAAAAGAAGGTGAAAATTGCAAGCACAAAGTTGAAGAGTCATGCATCCTTGTGGTGGGGAACATGTGTAGTTGGACAGAAAGAGGAAAGGGAAGGAAAAAATCAAGGTATGAAATAAAATGGTGAATAAGTTGAAAGGAAAGTTCTTACCTTGTGATTATTAGATTAACCTAGTTAGGCGAATGCAAATTTTAAGGTAGAAAGATAGCTTGGTAAAAGATATACTAAGGAGTTCTATAAATTAGATATCAGATCTGAACATGATGAAGATGATGTGGAAAGAATTGCTAGATACCTAAATGGTTTGAGGGTTTCCATCCAAGAAGAAATCAATTTGGTCAAATTAAGAACATTGAAGAGGCTTATCAATTTGCACTAAAAGCTAAGGAGAAGTACACATGAGAAAAGAAAAAGAGGTAGAGATGGTAGATTCCCTACTGGAAGAGGTAGATCTCGTGGTGAAAATAGTAGATCTGAATTTGAAAAGAAAATCTAGATAAAGGCAAAACTGAGTGGAAAGGTGAAAGTTCATCTAGAGGCATAAGGAGTAACTACTGAGGTGGTTATAATAGAGGTGGTTTATCAGGAACTTGTTACAATTATGGAGAAGAAGGACATAGGTCATTTGAATGTACACATGCAAGTAAGAAGGCTGGTAGCAGTAAAAATACTTTGGTGCAAGAAGAGTCATCGAATGAACTTGAGAAGGAAAATAACTTGATGGTAAGGAATGCACTTTGGAATGAAGGTAAAAAGGAAGATAAGGTAAGGAAAAGTTTGTTCAAGACAAGATGTAGAGTTTCTGACAAAGTTTGGAAGTAATCATTGATAGTGGTAGCCTTGGAGAATCTAGCATCTAAGGAAATGGTCACAAAATTTTAGTTGAAAAGGTTGGAACATCCAAAGGCCTATCAGATTTCATGGATTAGAGATGAGCATACACTTTTGGTAAGTGAACAATGTTATGTGAGTTTGAAAATTGGAAAGTACTATGATAAGGTGTTATGTGATATAATGCCTATGAATTGTTGTCATATTTTGTTGGGTAGACCTTGGAAATATGATAGACATGCTATATATGATGGGAGATTGCATAATATACTATGTAGGCTGATGGAAGAAGACAAATCTTGTTACTTTTGATGGAAGAACCTATTAGTAATGTTTTCATATCTGTGAAAGTTTTCTTGATGGAAGGAAGAAAGCTTGTTAAAGATTTGACGAAGAATGATGTATGTTTTGTTGTGATTCTTAAAAAATTGAGTAAGAAAATAGAGGATAGTAAATTCTTGAGGAGATTGATAAGTTACTCACCTAGTACATGCATCCTTTCAGATAATGTACCAGATGGTTTTCCACCGAAGAGAAGTATTAATCATTGCATGGATCTAATCCCTAGAGCTAGTTTACCAAAAAAGGCACCTCATCAGTTTACACCTACTGCAAATCAGGAATTGAACCAATGGATTCAAGAATTGTCAAGATAATGTTTGATTAGAGAAAGTTTTATTCCTTGTGTAGTACCTGTTCTATTGGCATCGAAGAAGAATGGAGAATGGTGAATGTGTATGTGAGGCCTCACCCCGAGCCTGTCATAGCCATTTAGTTATGCATTTGAGATAGACATATTCGATGATTATATTTTGATGTCTATGGATTTTATTGATACTTTATGTTATGATTTATCACCTTAGAGTTTAGTTGCACATTCAGTTATGCTATTTTGATGAAACTGTTATATCTATTTGCAACCTTGTGTTAAATTAAGTGAATTTTATGAATGATTGTGATGTCATGATGATGTTTAATTACAATTAAATTATATATGTATGTAATAATTATGTTTCAAGTTTAATTTAGTGATGAATTGTATATTTCATGATGAGATTTATGTTAGTTTATAAATGAATGATTATGCCATGTGAAACTTGACTTAATTATGATTAATTTATTGAGAATTATTTTGATTATGAATGTTATAGAATTTACATGTATATTTCCTTGGACTACTGATATTGGACTTGAGTGCATAGGGAAATAGGCCATGGTAAATTTGGGGAACAAGAGCATAGACTTCTGTAAATCAATTTGAACCAAGGTTTCTTCTAGTGAGAAGCCAAAAACCTCGTTGTATTGTATTTAATTTGTAAAAGTATGGTGCATGAATGTATTTTGATTTATATGTTAATTGTAAATGTGATTTATGTGGGAATGCCCAAGTGGATATGCCACATGGCTTGTGATGTGTCATTTTTATTGTGTCACTTGACACATGTGTGTGTACTTGTGGCCATGACATGTCCACTTGGGGATTAGATGCCTATCAACCTAGGATAGTACCCCTTTAGGATCCCCATGAGAATCCTTGGTTAGGGAGCTTAAGGTTATGTCTTATCTTTGAATTTCAAATTTGAGCTTTACATGGGTTTTTGGGGGGGCTTAAAAGGTGTCTAGGGGTGTGTTTAGACCATTTTTAGTAAGCCCACTTGATATACCTATGGGTAAGGGGCATTTTTAACCATCGGAAAACCCGATGTTGACCAAAAGACCCCTCCAAAAGTTGGATTTTCAAAATGGCCGAAAATCCTCTTTTGAAGCAAGGTCTTGGATAGAATTCCATCCAATAAAGTGGTAAGTCTTTGGTCCACCTTTTTGGACTACCTTTTTAGGAATCCATATTTGGAAACCATGTAATACGCTTGGGAAGACCATCAAATTAGAAGGAGATCCTATCCCTAGGAGAGTGTGTGGAAGCTTTTTTAGAGGGGACTCTTCTTTTGGAAGAGTTTGACACCCACTCTCTAGATTTGGAGACTTAGCTATTTTGGAGACGACTTTGGAAAGTGGAAAAGCACTTCATCAACTTTCTTTCATAAGCTTGGATCTAGGTTGGTGGTATTCTTCATTTTGCTTATTTTTGTTTTCATGTTGAGAGAAAGAGTTCTCATGCATGTTATTTTTTTGTATGCAAAAATTTATTTATTATGTTCTTGTAGTGTTTGTGTTTGAGATCTTGTTATTTTGTGATAGTGGATGTTATGTGAATCTTAAGTTTGTTGTAGTGTTATTTCCTTTGTGTTGTGAAAGTGAGGTTTTTATGTTCTTGAGTTTCTTGATTTGAATTGTATTATGGGAGTGTTCTCAAGGCCATACTCACCCTTGGGAGGGAAGAGTAGCCTTGGGGGTGAAGACAATGTTGGGATAATCAAGGGTGTAGAGTCTCTCCTTGGATAGGAGATGGATGAAACATGAATGTATGGGCTCTATGTAGCCATCTCTATTGTTAGTTTTGTATATTGGGGGTCATAAGGATTTTGTTGAGATTGTGTTTGTGGTGAAAGATACATGATGATGAAGCCAAGTGATGGCTTATCTCTTACAATGAGATGTGCTTTCTCCCCTTGAGTATGGTTCCACCTTCACCCCTATTTTTGAGTCATTTTGAGACTCTTTGTTTTAGCCTTGGATGGGAGTTAAATGTGATTGTTGTGTTAATGTGATTTTGATTTGCTTCTAACCTTGTCTATGTGATGGTTCCCCAAGGTCGGGGGTGGCTTCATAGAAGCCTAGATTGGGAGGTGAGCACTCTATGGCCTATGTTTGTTTTATTGCAAGATTGGGAGCCATTGAAGATTCCTTGAATGAAGTTGTGTTTCTTGGAGAAGATGAGGATGTATTCAAAAGTGATTTGGAACCTATCTTGTTTTATGTATAATATTATTGAATTGGAATCTTAAGGAGCCCTTGGGCTCAATGTATTCTTGTAATGGAGTTAACACTCCAAAGCTTATGTTTGTGTTATAGTGATGTTGCATTAAGTTTTGAAGAAATGTATAACTTTCCCTTGATAGATTTATGATTATATGAGAATATATTAAGTTGATCAAATGAAGTTTTCAATGTATTCATGTTATATTGAATAAGAGATGGACAATGTATTTATCATTTGAAAGATTAAGAATTGTTGGAATAGTTTTTGTGAAGGCATTATTTACTTACTCAATGATAGAAAAAACTTTATGTAGACATGTTGTAAGATTTTAAGAAAGAATAGTATTTGTAGTATCTTTATAGTTCTATTATAAAGATTTCATAGGATTAAAATGATGGTAGTGTGAAAGAAATGATTTTTAAACATTCTCTCTGAATTCTTTTATTGCAAACTCTATGTTAGTAGATAGTAAAAAATCTATGTTGAGAAACAATAAAAGAAAAGATAACTTAGTTAGTAAACTGATAGACAAGTTTATCTTTGATCTTATCTTTATGAAATTGTGCCTAGAATTCATTCAATAGTTGAACCAAATCTGTATTCCATTTAGCAAAATGAGACCAATAAACTAATAACTATGTGTTAAAAAAATAAAAATGAAGAGAGAAGAAAGATGAGGAACAAGTGAACAAGCACAAAAAAGAAAGAGAAATTGAGACTTGTAGGTCTCTAGAAAATATATGGGAAAAATTCTCATACATTTTCCAATCACACAGTCAATATTTTATCTTTTCCTACATCTACTTGGCACAAATAAAGGTAAAAATAAAATATATGTTAATGCTATAGTAAGAAAATAAAGAGCTTATTCTACCCAACTGGAAAACTAGCCCTTGGGGGACCCACCTGGGTTGTCACCCCAAGAGGCCCTAAAAAGGTTCCTTTAAAAAAAAAATTATATATATAAATATTTTACATATAATAGAAGGATTAAAAAAAAGGACTTTATTATATAAAGTCACGTTGAGATTTGTTATAAAAAAAAAAGAATTTTTAAAAAAATATAATAAGTTTGTTGTTTTATTTTTTAAAAATAAAGTTTAAATTTTTTTTTATTTTTTTGTTAAGTGGGGGGGGGGGGGGGGGGGGTGTTGAGGCCACAAGCCCCACACCCCACCCTATCTATGGCAGAGGACCCTGGTACATGGCAGATACTCTGTCGTACGACAGTCCTACTATTACAGGGCCGGCGGCGGCGACAAGGGTCTCGCCAGTCCCAATGGGACTCTAAACTCACACGAGTTTTTTTATATTTATTTATTTTTATAAATATTATTAATAATAATTAATATATTAATAAATAATATATATTATTTAATAATATATTAGTTATTAATTATTTTTATTAATAATTAATATATTATTAATTAATAATAATTATTTAATAATATATTATTAATTAGTATATGTTATTTAAGAACAGGTTATTAATTAATATTTATATTATTTATTAATTAAGTAAAAGGTATAGTTATTTCAATTAATAAATAAATTTATTATTAAAATATTATAAATTGATGCATAATATTAATTGATAGGTATTAATTAATTACCTTATCTATTAATCAACATTTTATACTGCTTAATATTATTATTATTTTTATCGGCACTTTGATGTGCCATAATCATTAATTATCTGATATAATAAATTAATAGACTATATTATTAAGGAAATTATATTCTTTATATGGAGAAATGAGAAGTTTGTTTCATAAAAGAAATTAATTTTGCAAGTTTAATTAAATTAATTTTTACAATTAGAAGTCCCCCTAACATGTATATAATTCATGGGAATTACTTAAATTAACGAATTTAGTTTGAATTATTATTAAGGGATGTGTAATATTTTATTAACCTAGATTTTAATTTTAGTTTAATTCACTTTGCCAAAACTCTTAATTTAAAACTTAGTTAGGCCTAAAGTTAGGCTAAGGTTCTAACCCATTTTATTAAGGCACTTGCAACATAGAGAACGAACACTAGATTGATATAGTCATAGACCTGTCAGTTAACCCTAATTTTGATGGGGCTTTTTGATATGCTAGGGGTACACGTCAACATCTAACCCCTCAACCTAAGGTTGTCAACACCCTCTCATTATTGCTCATTCAACATTAGACAACTGTTACCTCTTGTGAGCAAGGCTATCTGTATCTATTTTGAAAGGCTAAGACAAGAAAACAATAGGTTTTAATCTAACATTATATCAATTCAAAACAAAAACATCTAAGCTAAGCCACCTCAGATAGAGCTTAAACAGGTGCACCCAAGCACTGTTTGATTTGCTCTTGCTTAGGGGATGTGGGTGTGCTCTCTAAGAACTTGGAGCATATTCTAATGCTTGCTAAGATGGATTCAGATTCATGAACACCCCAAAAATGGCACAATATTGGGTAGAACACCCAAAATTGCCCCTAAGGCTTTAAGAAATCAAGATTTATGCAACTAGTATGATTAAGTAGATTTTAGAATCCAAAATAGATGTGAGAATGATGCATAAACAAGAATTAAACTAAGTTAATCCATTAGTTCTATGCTAAGATGTGAGCTAAAAATTCTTGAAAATGATTAAAACTAACAATTAGTATGAAAGCCAAATGATTTAGAGCTACTCTAGCATTATAACATTGCTTGAAAGAAAAGGTGAATGGGTATTTTGCTCTTAGAAATGAGGAGTACTTATAGGCTTTTGGGAAGGAGGAATGAGTGGCCAAGATCAAAATCCTTAAGAGAGGCCAAGATTCATTCAAAGGGGAGCACATGGATTGTGCTAGTTCAGGGCCACCTCCTTGTGATAAGTGTCACAAGGGCATTGGGTTGAAAGATGGAAGAGATGTGCACAATTTGGGAAATGTGCCTAAGGTCAAAGGGTGTAAGAAAGGGGTGAGGGGCTTCTTAAATGCATCATAAATGCATGTAAGAGGGATAAGGAGGTTTTAAATGCATTTAATGCATGTAAGAGAAGTTTCTAAAAGTTTGTTGACTTTGGGTTAAGATTAGGAGTTGGCTAATCTTGTTTAGGGAATGTGACAAGGTTGCGGGGGATTAGGATTAGGATTAGGATTAGGGGGACAAGGATAAAGACTTTCTAGAAGAGTCTAGAACTTCCTTAGGATAAATATGGATTTTAGGAAATAAATAAAGATTTATTTATTTCCATGGTTTAGGTTTGAGAATATTTATTAAAAATGAATTTAATAAATATGAGGATTAAATATTTAATCTTAATTAAATATTTTGAGTTGGGATTAGGGTTTAAGAAATGATGGGATTAGTCTTTAATCAAAATTAAAGAAGGATTAGAAGATTCTAGAAGAGGTTAGTAGTCTTAAGGAAATTGGCCAAGTTTTGGGCAAAAAATAAATAAATTATTTATTTTGGGATTTTTGGTCAATTTATTAATTAAATAATTAATAAATAAGGAGATAATGTTTAAATAAGATTTAGACATTTTTGGGAGTGATTCCTTAATTAAATATTTTTAATTAAGGTAAAGGGATTTAATGACATAAAAATAAATAAATAAATAATTAATTAACAAATGATGATGTCATCGGGGATTTTTCAAAAAATAAAAATACTTTATTTTCTAAAGAATTTTTATGTGTCTACATTTTGCCCCTCTTTTATGTGATGCCGCAAGTGGCATGACATCAAAGACAAGAAAATAAGATGCCCAAGGCTAGAATTTAGAGGAATAAGGGTTTGTGCCCCCTCGAGAAAATAATGCAAGGAGTAAACATTGTAGAATTTTCTCAAAAGGAAATAGAGAAGGAAGGACCTAGGAAGAAGGGGAGATAAATAAGAAAGCTTCCAAGAGAAAAGATGAGTAAATGCAAGATGAAATAGAATGCAAAATGCAAGATGAATCTATATGATGCAAGAATGCAAGGGATTTGGGGAGCTCCAAGTGCAAATGTGGAGAGCACAACCTAGTTTAATATAGCAATGCTAGAGACCTGCCAAGGATACTGGGATCACGAGGCCTTGTCACCAGTGTTGCATAGAATTGATGCTAAAAAGACATGTAGGGTTGCCCCAGCATCACACATGAAACCCGAAGGAGGCATGGTGGAAATGATGTGGAAGAAACCAAAAACACACAACTAACTCATAGGCAGAAGCAAAAGAGCAAAAGACCTTGCCCCAGATTATCCTCATTCGCAGCGCAGCATGATATAAAGGATCATGGCGACTTTGAGTAGAGAACAACAAGAATCCATAAAAGATTAATAAGATCCAAAGGACAAAATCCAAGATGAAAATGAGAACTCCAAAAAGATAGCCTTTTCCAAGGAGAGAGATTTGATGTGAGTGAGTGATTGATGGTGGGAAGATGGGTCTGAACATGTGGAAGGATACATCGACATGAACCTAGTGTGATTGGTAGAAGATTAGATTTGACAGGAGGAAAGATACATCCTCAAGGACTTGCTAATTGATGAGAGAATGAGTGTTGTTGGTCATTGGGCAAATGATGAAATCAAAGAATAATCGCTGGGATCAACAATAGTTGACAAGGGATGTTGCTGAAGTACAAGGCTGGGTAGGACAAGATGTTCTAATCAAATGCTGCTACAGGACTGACAAGGTTATGTACAACAAGGGGGGATGATATGTACAATGGACAGGAAAATATATACAATGAATATGTACAAAAGCTCAGGATTGGGGATAGGAAGATCTCGCTATATAGAATATATAGGAAGGACAGTGCTATACAGGAGATAGTACAAGATATGATACAAGATATGTGCAAGTGGGATTGCAGATTTGCTTGAGGATTACAAAAAAAAGAGGAATGTTGGGGGATGGTGGATGGGGATGGGGATGGTAGAAAAAAGACTGAGATAGTGGGATGGGGGGATGGGAGTGTGATAGATAATGACTCAGTCCACTATGTATGGTGCCTGTTTGTTAGGTTTTCACCAACATGCTTTTCCAAGGTGCTTGAATTACCAAGTTTTCACCATTGGACGATTATTTTTCTTTTTCTTTGCTTTTTTTGATGATTTTTTTTTTTGTATTTTTCTGCTTTTTCCAATTTTTATGGATTTTTTGAATATGTAGGATCTGGTTCAAGCATAGAACCTCTTCAAATGTATGATGTTGATTGGATCATTCAAAGGCTCACCTTCTGGTGTAGATAGTTGATAAGCTCCAGAGCTGAAGCATGCTGTGACAATATAGGGGCCTAGCCAAGTAGGCTCAAACTTGCCTTTCTTTTCTTTGTTTTCTTGGACTTTCTGATTTTCTTTGAGGACCATGTCACCGAATTGGAACTGTCTAGGATGGACCTTCTTGTTATAACTCCTTTTGAGTCGATTCTGGTATGCAACCAGGTGATGATATGCTTGTTGTCTCTTTTCATCTAACAAGTCTAGCTATGTGAGATGGGCCACATGATAGTCTTCATCAGTGGTGTAGTTCTTCATGGAGACTCACAATGATGTGAGCTCAACCTCGATCAGCAGAATGACTTCAACACCATAGACAAGGGAATATGGGGTGGTGCCTATGGGAGTGTGATAAGAAGTACGGTAGGCACAAAGGGCAGGATTGATTTGGAGGTGCTGGTCATGACCAGAATCATTGACAACCTTCTTGAGGATTTTCAAGATAGTTTTGTTGGTTGCCTCAGCTTGGCCATTTCCTTGAGGGAAATATGGACTGGAGAAACGGTGATGGATTTGGAGTCTAGCACATAGATCATCCACATGCTGGTTTTCAAAAGGTGTGCCATGGTCTATGAAGATGGTAGATGGTATGCCAAAGCAAAAAATGATGTGGTAAAGGATGAACTTAGATATCTGGATGCTAGTAGTTAGGGTGAGCGGAATCACTTCAACCCATTTGGTGAAGTAATCTGTGGCAGTTATTATGTACTTGTGTCCATCTAAGGAAAGGGAAGTGATTAAGCTAACAAGGTCAAAGCGCCAACATGAAAATGGCCAAGGTGGTGCAATGGGCAGCAAGTCTTGTGCTAGTGCATGAATCAAATTTGCATGCTGCTGACATGGTAAACATTTTTTGACAAACTCACAAGCATCATGTTCCATGGTTGGCCAATAATACCCAACTCGAAGAAAATAATTAGCTAGAACCACGCCACTCATGTGGGCATCACAAATTCTAGCATGCACCTCTTGTAAAGCCAAGATGACCTCATTTGAATCTAAACACTTAGAGAGGATATTGTGATACCCTTGATGATAAAGGGTGTTGGCTACAAGAGTATAGCGGGAAGCTCTACGAATAAGGTTTTGGCATTGGTTATTGGTGAGATGGGGAGATATGATACCATTCTTTAGATATGCATGGATATTGTGGTACCATGGGGACTGGGGACCAACCAAGACACACACCATTTCTGCATCGGCGTTCTCATAAGCTGGTGTATGTAGCTACTCGACTAGGAATTCATACTATGATGCATCACCGTGGGATTTCTAACAAGGATCCAATGGTTTCCATTACATCAGCCGCTTTGTTTTGAAGTCTTGGTATCTATGTGAATTGTAGATTTAGGAAATGCTCTTTCAATTTGTCTATGAGTTCTTTGTAAGGGAGCAGCTTGTCATCCTTTGTCTGATATTCATCTAGGACTTGCTTGATAATCAGCTGTGAATCTCCAAACACTTGCAGTTCTGTGATATTCCATTGAATAGCTATTTTGAGACTTGAGATGAGTGCCTCATATTCTACAATGTTGTTGGTACATGAGAATCTTGACTTGAATGATTTTGGAATGTAGTCACCTTGAGGTGTGACGAATAGGATTCCTGCCCTTGATCCATGTGATGTGTAGGAGCCATCAAAGTATAGTTTCCACATGGGCTACTCTTCGATCATACATAAGTGTTCATCAGGGAATTCCATGATTAGTGGATAAGCATCCACTAGTGGTGCCTCTGTTAGCTGATCGGCAATGACTTGCCCCTTGATTGCTTTCTGATCTATGTATTGGAGGTCAAAGTCACTGAGTAACATGACCCATTTTTCCATATGGCCTGTGAGAGTTGTCCTTGATAGTAGATATTTGAGGGGGTCCACCTTTGAAATGAGCCTGATTGTGTGACTAAGCATGTAATGTCTAAGCTTTTGAGTGGAAAAAACCATGGCAAGGCATTCTTTTTCCATGGGTGAGTAATTAAGCTCATAGTCGACAAGAGTTTGACTAATGTAGTAGATGGCTCTCTCTTTGTTTTCATCATCATGTTGAGCTAGGAGTGCCCCCAGTGCTATAGTGGTTGCCGAGATGTAGAGTATGAGAGGGCATCCTGGAACTGGTGGTACTAGGATTGGAGAATTGGCTAGATACTCCTTGAGCTTATCAAAGCTTCTTTGACATATGGGATCCCATTTGAAGCTTGTGTCTTTGCATAAGAGATGTGTAAAAGGTTGGTACTTGTTTGCTAGTTGAGAAATGAACCAACATAATGATTGAAGCTTTCCTTGTAGGCTTTTGAGCTATTTGAGTGTTCTTGGTGGAGGCATTTTTGTTATTTCTTTGACCTTTTTAGGGTCAATCTCTATGCCTCATCGTGATACTATGAAATCTAGGAGCTTTCCAGATGTAACACCAAAGACACATTTGTTTGGATTGAGCCTTAACCCATAGTGCTACAGGTGATCAAATGCACTCTCAAGAATGTCAAGGTGTTCATGGCATGTCTTTGATTTTGCAAGAATATCATCCACATAGTCTTCTAGAATCTTGTGGATCATGTCATGGAAGATTTCTATCATCGCTCTTTGATATGTGGCTCCTGCATTCTTTAGCCCAAATGGCATCATGTTGTAGCAGAAGGTACCCCATGGAGTTGTGAATGCTATTTTATGTTGATCTACTTTTTCTATATGAATCTAATTGTAGCCTAAAAAGCCATCCATTAGTGACAACATTTCATGACCCTTTGTAAGATCTACAATCATGTCTATATTTGGTAGTGAGAAATCATCTTTAGGACATGCCTTGTTTAGGTCCTTGAAATCTGTGCATATTTTGATGTCACCTAAAGGCTTTGTGATAGGCACCATGTTAGAGATCCAATCGAAGTAATCTATAGCTCTGATAATCTTGGCTTGGAGGAGTTTCTCAAGCTCTTCTTTGACTAATAAGGTGACTTTTGGATGCATTTTCCTCAGCTTCTGCTTTACTTGCTTGACATTAGGATCCACTACTACATGATGGATGAAAAGATTAGGATCAAGCCCAGGCATGTGTGCATATGACCATTCAATATTTATAATTGATTCTCTAAGGAGTGCAATGAAAGCCATTTCTTCACCCTCTGTCAGGTTGGCTACAATGTAGGTGATTCTTGGACATTCTTCTATACCCAAGTTGACTGGCTTGGTTTCTTCTATGATGATAGGTGACTGCTTAGGTCTATAATTGTGGATGGGAGGAAGAGGCAAGTCTTCATCTTCTAGCGCTTGAATTGCCAAGTTTTCACTAGAAGATACACTCTTTATTTTTACTATTTTGGAATCAGAATGTGCCCTAGAAGGGTTTTCACATAAAGACTCATGTTTTACTTTTTCTATTTCTCTTTTGTAGCTAAAGCTTGCCTCCTCCCCAATGTATCCTTTTGGGTCAAGCTTATAGATGTGAGTTGACTCTAAATTGTGAACTGATTGTGGGCCTGATGCCCCCATGAATTCTAGGAGTGCTTCCATGCTTTGGAACTCATCGATGTGTGCAATGCATGGTTGGTCCCAAT
Source organism: Chamaecyparis obtusa (assembly GCA_027943335.1). Taxonomy (NCBI): domain Eukaryota; kingdom Viridiplantae; phylum Streptophyta; class Pinopsida; order Cupressales; family Cupressaceae; genus Chamaecyparis; species Chamaecyparis obtusa. Next base: position 1,188,770 of record BSBK01008654.1, on the reverse strand, counting down.
CTATGAGTTGAGGGTGAATGAGGGGAAGTTCTATGAGATTGATGGAAAGTTTTTGGAGGATAGAAGTCCCCAGGAGGGTGTCATCATCAAAGATATCATCATAGGATCTGATTTCTTTCTCTTCAGGGATATCTTCAATTTCTATGAGGTTGTCCTGGCTATTCAAGAGGGGAACGCTAGTCATGTTGGTGCCCCCAGTTGCAGTCTTGGGCCCTTGTATATGCAAGTGAGGGGTGTTAAAGCCAAGACCCTGATGTTGTGGGTTTTTGGATGCTATAATTGGGTCTTTGCTTCCGCCTTCTTGTGGTCCTAGACCACCACCTTGGTAGTTCCATTGCTCAGTAGTGTACTTGTGCAATTGTGGGTATTTATCTTTGAAGTAGCCAAGGAGTTGATTGTCAGGTGGTGGGGGATCTTTGTACAACCACCTATTGATGTTAGGATCCATTTCTTAACTATTTAATGTGCCATGGGATTGAAAAGTCATAGGTCCCATTCTCTTGATTTCATGATGCTCTTCAATAGGCTTGCTTTGGTGATTCAGGCGCCCTTGAGTATGTGGATCAAGCAGGAGGGCCCCTACGACAAATGCATCATGTAGGCTATATTCACCATAGCCATAGTTATTGATCTTCATGGAAGAGAGGGTGGAGGTTAGAATGGTTTCTAGATCACAATGGGATCGAGATGAGCTGGTAATAGAAGTACCAATGTCAGTTCCAGGACAATGAGTGGAGTGAGGGAATGATGCTTCCATTGCACGATAGTATGTGAAGGGTTGGGGATCAGCATGGATGGTAACTTGAGTGCCTTGATGTGTAAATTTGATGCACTGATGGTAGGTAGATGGTACAACATTGATGGAATGAATCCATGGTTGACCTAGGAGGATATTGAATGGTAGGTCAAGATCAACAACATGGAAAATGGTATCTTGTGTTGCTGGGCCTAGCTGAATAGGAAAAGTAATAGTACCTTTAGAGGTACACTCCAAGTTGTCATGGGCTTTGATAGTGATTACTTCATGTGCTATATCGACTTGTGTGAACCCAATCTGCTGAATGAATTTCAAAGTTCACAAGTTCAGGGATGAGCCATTATCTATTAAGACCCATTTGATGGCAAAGTCTCTGACCATGACAATGATGCGGAGAGGGAGAGTATGGTCAGGTGCAATGTTTGGCATGTTAGATGTTTTGAAGGATAAAGCACATGCTATAGATAGATGTCCCACAAGGGTCACAAACTGGGTGGTGTTAATGTCTGTGAGGACATGTCCTTCTTTGAGAGCTTAGTTAAGGATCTCCTGATGGAGAGGTGAAGTGCGGAGAAGGTCCAAGATGGATATTTGGGCTAGTGTGTTCCCAAGATGTTCTATGAGGTTATATTGTGCATTGTGTGCATTTTGTACTGGCCTTAGATAGGCACCAACAATAGTGATTCGGCCTCTGTGGGTAGTAACAACACATTCACGATCCACTCCTCTGACATGGATTGCATTGACTGTGGGCTCAACTTGGGTTATACATCCAACAAATTTATCATAATTGATGTAGGTAGTAGTGTGATCTTCTTGCTTGCCTTTGCCATGATTCTGGGGATGATTGGTATTGGCTTGGTTCTTCCCAGCATTATGTTGTGGGAACACATTCTCATAGATTTGTAAATTGAAATTTGGTGAGGCTTGAGTGGGTGTATCTACTTGAATCTCTTTTTGATCAATGAGATCTTGGATATAGTTTTTGAGTCTCATACACTTCAAAGTAGTGTGTCCTTTGAAATGATGATAATCATATTATTCATGGTCTTTGTACCAATCGGGCTTGGGAGTGGTATCATCAACTGGCTGGATTGGTGGAAACATGATCAAGTTGGCCTTGGCCATTCGGTGAAAGGTAACATCTAGAGGTTCACCCAGTGGTGTGAAGGTCTTCCTTGGATTGTTCTAAGCTCTGGGCTTTTGTTATTTGGGAGCAACATTAATGGCATTGAACTGATTGTTCAGATTACCTTGATAAGCTTGATGGGCTTGCTACTGATAATTTTGCTAATTATTATGAGAATGATATTGTTGTGTGGGTTGCTGATGGACTTGAGGAGGTTGCTGATAGACGGGCACTTATTGTTGTTGGTATGCAAGAGTTGATGGAGGACTAGCCATGACAAATTGGACATTCTTGGTCTAAGTGGCTCCATCAGTAACAACATTCTTGTTACGATTCCAGTAACAAGATTTATCATTGCTGGGTTTTTGGGCATCATTTTTGAAGTGCTGGATCATGCCTTCATCTAGGAGGGCCTTTTCAATACCTATCCCCTTGCTCTTGATATCTTGATAAGTTTGGAGACAATTCATCCTTATGAAGTGGGACAACTTAGGATGCATATTATCAATAAAGATTTTGGTCAAATGTTTTTCAAGTGGCTCGTATGAGAACCCGGTGGTAAGGTTTTGTCATCATTGCAAGTATTCTGCTAGGCTTTCTCCTTCTTTCTTTTTTGAGTTGCAAAGATCTAACAAGGTCAACTCATTCTCAACATTTTGGGCATAGTGGGAAATTAACTTCTCAAAAAGTTTAGCAAAGGTTGTGATAGTCCCACATGGTATTTTGTAGAACCATTCAATAGCAGTTCCTCCCAAGCTTTTGGAGAATAGTCATAAGAGATAGTTATCACTGTAAGCTACTTCTTGGCACGCCATATAGAATTCTTTAATATGGTTGACTGGATCTCCTTTCCCCTGATATTTATCAAATTTAGGTGTCTCAAAGTGCTTGGGGAAAGGTATAGCGGAAATGGATTGGTCAAACAGATAAGGACACACCTCTTCAAACTTGTAGGTTTTGCTATCGGTACCGGTTTGAAGCTCCTTAAGAGCATTCTTCATGGCTTCCCACTCGGCATTGATTGGTGTTTGAGTGGGTACTCCCATTTGAGGTGGGTATTGTGGAGTGGGATATTGATATGGCCCAGTGGGATAGGTAGATTGGAGTGGATTTTGGAGCAATGTTTGCTGGGGATATTGGTGATGCAGCATAGGGGGATATTGCAGTGGAGGATACGGGATTGCTTGTTGGTGTTGTGGGATGACGGGGACTTGCTGCTGTAACTGATAGGAGGAAACTTGTTACTATTGGGGAATGATGGGGATTTGTTGCTATGACTGAAAGTATGGTTGCTATGGGGGTGGTTGGTGGAATGGTGCAACTTGCTAGTAGGATGGCCCTTGCTGGACTTGGCTTTGCAGTTGGCTGATATAGGTTGGGTGCATTCCCACATCACTTAAGAGTGGAATTGATGTAGGGAAGTTTGAAGCAAAGGGTGGGTGGGCAAGATAATTATCAGAATGAGAGGAACTTGGCTGCTGAGGTGGAGGAACTTGTTGAAAAGCACTGGGTGTTGGGAATGGATAGCTTGTGAAGGATGAAGTTGGTGGAGGTTGAGATGGTTGCTATTGTGCTGCTTGTGAGAAGGTGGCTTGTTGGTTTGCAAACACAGATGTAGGAGAGTGAGTTGGTATTCCAAAGACTTTCATGTCTTCTTGAGTGAGACCCCAATGAGAACCAGTGTGAGGTGGAAATTGTGTTGCAGCGGTTGCTTGGAAGGTAGATGTAATGGGAGTTTGGGATATGAATGGTGGATTGGAAAAACCCATGGAAGGCATTCCTGTGGTGAAGGAATTTTGTTGGGCTTGTGCCTGGGTAGATGCTTGCTGGGGGGAGAATGAAGAGGATGCTTGTGTTCCCGATGAAAAAGGTGATGTGGAAGTTTTCTGATTTTGAAAGGGGAACGATTGCGCTACCCCTAGAGTAGATGATGTAGAGGTTTGCTAGGTGAAAGATGGAAATGATTGCGTTGACCCCTGAAATGATGGTGTGGATGTTGAAGCTTGGGGATTGAAAGGAAAAGATGATTGCGTCCCTCCTGGCACAAAAGGTGTGGATGTGGAAGCTTATGAAGTGAAGGGGAAGGATGATTGCATCCCTCTTGGAGTGAAAGGTGCTACTTGGCCTATGGAAGATGGTGGAACTTCTTGTGCAAAGGTTTGTGTAAGAGGTGGGAGTTGATTTTGGGACAAGCATTGGATTTGTGCAAGAGCTTGGGAAGCCATAGTGGATGATGAAGTACCTGTGATAGGGAATGGAGCAGATGGTGTTATAGCTTGTGTTATAGGATTTGCAAAGCTTCCTTGGAGAAGAAGGGGAATGGAAAAGGTTTCTTGAGATGTTTGCAAGGTTGGATCAAGGAATGGTTGGATGAATGGAGAGTATACTTGTGCTAGGATTTGGATAGTACTTATGGTAATGCGAGGATGGAGATATGGCGGAATGGAAGTATGTGCTTGTGCAAAGTTAGTGAACATGCTTTGTTGGTTTTGGGCCATGAGTGCATTAACTATTGGTGGATTCTCTGGATGATTCACAAATGTTTCTATTGCCAGAGGAGCTGATGGGATATTGGGATCATCCCATGTATTTCTAGTTTGTATTTGGGGATCATAGGCTATCATCACGCTGGTAAAAATGTTGGGATCAGATGAACTAGTGATTGGATAAGGATTCATGTTCCTTCTTTTTCTAGATCTGGATCTTGTCTCGATAGGCATGCAGATGCAAATGCTAGATGGATGCAAGATATTTCCTAAAGACTCTAAAGAATGATGGATGCAAGCTTAAGGAATTTCTAAGGATGATGAAATTTCTATAATGCAAGGATTGGTGAGATTCTTGGATTTGGATTTAAGGATGGCAGAAATTTTGATGAAAGATGGTGACAGATTGGTAAAAAAGCTTTGGCGATGATGGAGACTTGATGGGATGCTCTGATTTGGGTCAAGATTTGGGTGGAGGATTGGTGGGATGCTGGTGGAAGATTACTAAGTGTCAATAATGAGCTGCTATTTTTTTTTATGGATGATCAGTGATAGGATTTGGCCAACCTAAGATAGACTAATGATCTTTGGTCAACTGGATTCTTATCAATACAAGCCAATCTCTTGCTTGAGATGATGAGGCTATGCAAGGACAAGTTGGATTCCCTTTAGACAATGTTTTTTTAAAAAGGGGATGATTTTTGATTTTAGGATAGGGGATGAAAACAACTCAAAGGTTTTGAACACTAAGACCTTGTGGATTTGGATCTCTAGATTTGGTGCAAAGGATGGTGGATTCTGATTTGGATGATGGATGCTAGATTTGGATCAAGGATATGGGATTTTGATTGTGGATTGCTCATGGAAAGATGGTGAAAGATGATGGAACAATGCTCTTTCTAAAAGGATGATGTAAATGTAACTAGGATGGATGATCTATGATGTTACTAGGAAGATGATGGTGTATGCAACTAAGAAGGTTTCTAGAATTTAACTAAGGTTTGGTGATGATGTGGGGATGAAACTAGGATTATACTAGGATGAAGGACTGCCGAGATAGGATTTTGAGATTTGAAGATAGAATGAACATGTGATGGATCCAGCTAATCTTCTCTTTCAAGATTGATGTAGCGATGGTTCACTTGGAATCCATAGGCAAACTGTTTGACTCTTGCGTTATAGCCAATATTATCAAGCTTTTCTTGATATTTTTCTTCTGCTTGGGTTGCTTGAATAGAGGATTGATGGCTCTTAAGGTTTCTTTCTACAACTTTCTTCTCTTGATAATCCTTGGATTTGGGTGACTTAGCTTTAAGATGTTTGATCAAATTGGGCATAACTCAGGGAAATTCTGATAAGTTTGGTTTGAGACAAAAGGCTTCTTGGATATCTGATTCTTGCAAGATTTTTTTTTGAGTACCAAGTTGGTAGGTTGATTCAATGTTTTCCAATGGTGAAGGATAGATAAACAAGACTTTTGAAAAAGAAATCCCCACAAGGGAAAAAGCAACCTTGCGGGATACAAATAGGACAACTGACTTTGATAAAGCTTTGAAAGTGTATGTTCCAACAATGTTTTCATGGAGTATTGACTGTCAAGCACTTCAAACAGATCTACCTAAGGAAGGTGAGTATCAAAATCACTTGCCCATAGCTTGGTACCCCCTAGAAGGGAATACAAATGGTGAGTAATCTTGAGGTGACCAAATAAACCCCTTGGAATTGGTCCTTGCACATGGATTTTGATACTTTCGAATGTAGATAGGGTAGCCTCTATTTTATCAAGTTTTTAATAGTTCCATGGAGTCTCCATACCCGGTTATGCTAACCATCTGTGACTCACTTAAGAGCCTAGCCAAAAACATTAGGGGAGGAATATTTACCATCCCTAGACATTTGCATTTGGCACAAAATGCCCATGGATTAGGAGATATAAGTGAGTACTTTTTGCCTTCACTTTATTTATATACTGGCTAGGGGGGATACCAGTTTGAGGTCACTCTCTAGAGAGGAAGTTCTTTTCTCCCTAGACAGGCCTCACTAAAAGTAAAACAAGTGAACTTGTCCAAGTTCAAATGCTCTACGTTGCTTACTTTAACAAGGATTTACAAAAAATGAAAGCTCCTAGATGCACATCAAGCAAGTTGTTCTTTTTTCCAAATTGATTAAGTGATGTTTGAATGAAAACTTCTAAAGACACAAGTGTTTAGATTTTGAGTTGTTCTTTCTCCCAAAAGTAAGCAATTTGAGCGATTGCAAGTTCTTTATTTGATCATTCAAGATTCAGATTGGCATGTTGTTTTAAGAATTTTGAAGTGCTTTGTTTTGATCCTTTAAGGCATTCAAGATTTGATTATGCATTTTCTTGAACTGAAAAGGAAGGAATAGAGATTTTTTTCTTTTAATGCATTCAAGAGTGCATTTGATTTTCAAAATGACAATGACTCTTAGGACTTAGCTTCATTCCTTTAGTTTCATTCAAGATTTGTTTTGACCTTTGCTTTGATTTTTTAGCTCCAAAAGACAAGTTCCTAATTTAGCTTTGATGCGTGAAATTTGAAAAAGAAGGCATTCAAGATTTTTGCAAAATGAAGTTAGTTTTCAATAAAAACAAAGTTTTTTAGGATTGATTTTAGGAACTTTTGCATGTACTTTTAGGATTGATTTTGAATGTTTTTAGAAATGAGATGCAAATTTGAGGTTCTCTTTTTTTTTTAAAGTACCCAAAACTTGAAATATTCCTAATTTTTGCATGAATGCATCTAAAACCTTGATGTTGCAAGGATGCAAATGTTTTGATTGATTTTTCTTGTTTTCTAGAAAAAATTTTACAAATTTTAGTCCTTAACACATTCAAGAATGATTTGGGGGTTCATTTTAAGCACTAAAACAAGGTGTGTATGATTTTGCTTCCTTATGGATTTTTTTGAGAAAAAATGGCCAAGATCCCGCAAGAAGAAGAAGAAGAAGAAGTAGACGGAATAGAAGAAGAATAAAGACAAGAAGATGAAGAATAATTTGAAGTGCTCCGTCCACCTATAAGCTTGAAAAATCTGAAAACACTCCAAAATCTATTAGATTGTTTGCAAAGAACTCGTGAAGTGTCTCACCGGGCGTGCTAGAATGTGAGTAAGGCTATCTGTATCTATTTTGAAAGGCTAAGACAAGAAAACATTAAGTTTTAATCTAACATTATATCAATTCAAAACAAAAACATCTAAGCTAAGCCACCTCAGATAGAGCTTAAATAGGTGCACCCAAGCACTGTTTGATTTGCTCTTGCTTAGGGGATGTGGGTGTGCTTTCTAAGCACTTGGAGCATATTCTAATGCATGCTAAGATGGATTGAGATTCATGAACACCCTAAAAATGGCACAATATTGGGTAGAACACCCAAAATTGCCCCTAAGACTTCAAGAAATCAAGATTTATGCAACTAGTATGATTAAGTAGATTTTAGAACCCAAAATAGAAGTGAGAATGATGCATAAACAAGAATTAAACTAAGTTAATCCATTAGTTCTATGCTAAGATGTGAGCTAAAAATGCTTGAAAATGATTAAAACTAACAATTAGTATGAAAGCCAAATGATTTAGAGCTATTCTAGCATTATAACATTGCTTGAAATAAAAGGTGAATGGGCATTTTGCTCTTAGAAATGAGGAGTACTTATAGGCTTTTGAGAAAGAGGAATGAGTGGCCAGGATCAAAATCCTTAAGAGAGGCCAAGATTCATTCAAAGGGGAGCACATAGATTGTGCTAGTTCGGGGCCACCTCCTTGTGACAAGTGTCACAAGAGCATTGGGTTGAAAGATGGGAGGGATGTGCATGATTTGGGAAATGTACTTAAGGTCAAAGGGTGTAAGAAAAGGGTGAGGAGCTTCTTAAATGCATCATAAATGCATGTAAGAGGGATAAGAAGGTTTTAAATGCATTTAATGCATGTAAGAGCAGTTTCTAAAAGTTTGTTGACTTTTGGTTAAGCTTAGGAGTTGGCTAACCTTGTTTAAGGAATGTGACATGGTTAGGGGGGATTAGGATTAGGATTAGGATTAGGGGGACAAGGATAAAGACTTTCTAGAAGAGTCTAGAACTTCCTTAGGATAAATATGGATTTTAGGAAATAAATAAAGATTTATTTATTTCCATGGTTTAGGTTTGAGAATATTTATTAAAAATAAATTTAATAAATATGAGGATTAAATATTTAATCTTAATTAAATATTTTGAGTTGGGATTAGGGTTAAGAAATGATGGGATTAGTCTTTAATCGAAATTAAAGAAGGATTAGAAGATTTTAGAAGAGGTTAGTGGTCTTAAGGAAATTGGCCAAGTTTTGGGCAAAAAATAAATAAATAATTTATTTTAGGATTTTTGGTCAATTTATTAATTAAATAATTAATAAATAAGGAGATAATGTTTAAATAAGATTTAAACTTTTTTAGGAGGGATTCCTTAATTAAATATTTTTAATTAAGGTAAAGGGATTTAATGACATAAAAATAAATTAATTAATTAAATAAATAAATAATTAACAAGTGATAATGTCATTAGGGATTTTTCTGAAAATAAAAATACTATATTTTCTAAAGGATTTTAAGGTGTCTACACCTCTAAAACATAAACTTATAACCCTTTTAAAAAAAAAAAGTTGGTGTGATTTTGTGTGGAAAATATGGGCATGACACTCGATATTAGAGCCTAGGTTTCAACATTGGAACCTAAACCCATTACGTTTCCTATCTAACTTTGACCCATTTTTAAATTGTTAGGATGTCTCTGTTAGATTAGGTGAAAAACTAATCTCCCAAGAACACCTGCATGCATAACCCTGTCACATGGAAGAAGCAAAGAACAGAAAGCAAGAAAATCATGGAGGCCAAAAAGCCAGAGACATCATATGCACATTCAAAAGAACAATCTATTATGAATAATGCATTGAGTTGCTGAAAAATACAAAGAGGGAATCCTTATAAAAGGATACCAAAACCCTAAAGGAGAAAACCCTAAAGAATAATAATATGCCTAAGTCTAACTTAAGTGTAGAGAATAATAGACTAATAATTAAATAAATTAATTATTAGCTATAATATGACTACTCTAACACCCCCCCTTAAGTGTAACTTAGGGAGAAGCTAAACAACTAAGGACTAAAAGATGCATAAAAATAAAAATGCATGAAAGAGCAATGTGTCCCGACAACTAGGCCTGATCAGGTACCCAAGTACAAGAAATAAATTAGATGAAGGAAACAAAGCCTCCAATCTAGAGAATGTCCCAAAGAAAGGAACAAGAAAGAGAATGAAGCATCTCCGAAGCATGAAGCTGCAAACACTGTCAAAAGAAATTGCTGGAACCCCCACTGAAATAGTGCATGACTAGGTAGAGAAGACAAAGTCTGAAGAGCTGATCAATTGAAGAGGTGGCCTCCAAAAGTAGGAATGAATGAGTGTCTATATAGTAGATTATCCATCTCACCGAAATGCATAGGTGCCTAGCCACTGCATCCACCTAGTACATAGGAACAAAAACTATATACGTAGATCACTCAATCGAACTAAGAAAGCAATAGAACTAATAGGTGAACCCCCCCCATAATGCTAAACAGTGAGAGGGGTGACAGGAACATTGAAATGCAATGCCAGAAACATCTGCAAGAAGAAGAATCAGGAACACCAATAGTGCAATAGAAGTACAAGCACATGATAAAGGGTGGTGTCATAGACACATAGCATGGGCTAATGTCATGGAAGGTACACTCACTTGACAAAGGTGGATGAGCACAAAATGAAAAACATCATAACCCCCCATGGCACTTTATAACTGAGTGTGAGTACAAACAAACATAATGAGTACAAGATCCTAGATATGCAAAAGCAGACACTTTATCTCAGTGCATTTACAGAAAAGAAATGCTACAAAAGAGAAGCATACAATGCTCAGAAGTTAGAAAGAAGAGTGAGCTAGAAGAACAAAAGAAGAGATCTCAGGACCTGTAGAACTCAAGTAATCCTGCCAGAGTGCGAAAGTGAAAAACTCGGAGGAGAGAAAATTTGGAGCAAAATTTGGATAAAAGACCCTTGCAACTGAATAACTCATAGAACCATCTTTCCAACAATATCTGGTGAGCCCAAAAATGAGTCCGAATGAGCGAGATATGGCTCTCAGAATGTAAAAAAGAAACATCACCTTTGATAGAAAAAAATATTATCAAAATAGCAAAGCCAAAAACTCTAACCTCCATAAGTAGAAAGAGCTCGAAAAGAGTTTTTCGATGAAATAAAGAAGTCCAAAAAAGACGTCCGTATGCTCTAGATAGAGCAAAAAAGGCCCAGGTACCCTTAAAAAGCATCAAAAAAAAATTTTAAGCCCCTGGGGCTGGAAAAAGTTGAGCCCCTAGGCATATGGTGCACACAGGGGGCTAGAGCCAGAGCCCCCAATCACCATAGGACCATTGCTGGGGCTTAAACACCCACAGGGGGCTAGCGGAGGGCGGGCCGAGCGACAGAGGGTGCAGAGCGGAGGGCGGAGCCGGGTAGGGGCCGCTGCAGGTGGCGGAGCCGGCGGGGGCCGCTAGAAGTGGGCGGCAGTGGCTCTACGGTCTTTTGCTAGTGGCTCTGTGGAGGCCGCGGGGTGGTGCCTGAGTGGCCACTAGGTGGTGCCTGGGAGGTCACCCATAGTAAATTTTTTTTTAAAAAAAAAATCACTATCTCGATCCACGTGCCAGGCCGTACGACTTGGTACCAAAATTTTTTTGCCTCAAATTGCAAAGGTGTCCAAAATGGACAAATTTTATATAGATTTTGGCTATCTCGGGCCTTCCGGATGCAATGGTGGCATCCGTTTTTGCTCAAAATACCTCAAATTTTTTTTCTTTTTTGCAGGCAAAAAAAAACCAAAAAATAACATCCTACTTCTGAATCACTTCAATAAAAATATGAACAACGAGCAGCAAGATGGCTCTGATACCATGTTAGATTAGGTGAAAAACTAATCTCCCAAGAACACTTGCATGCATAACCCTGTCACATGGAAGAAGCAAAGAACAGAAAGCAAGAAAATCATGGAGGCCAAAAAGCCAGAGACATCATATGCACATTCAAAAGAACAATCTATTATGAATAATGCATTGAGTTGCTGAAAAATACAAAGAGGGAATCCTTATAAAAGGATACCAAAACCCTAAAGGAGAAAACCCTAAAGAATAATAATATTCCTAAGTCTAACTTAAGTGTAGAGAATAATAGACTAATAATTAAATAAATTAATTATTAGCTATAATATGACTACTCTAACAGTCTCCCCTTACGCGTCAAGCTTGAAGACATATTAGAGGACGAGGAGCTAGGTGAGCCCCTTTAGGTTGTGAGCAAGTAGAACATAGGGCCAAGATATCAGTAGTAAATCAACCACCACCACCACATGATCCTAATCTAGAGGTCCTGTTAGCCCTATAGAACCTCATTAGAGTTATATAGGAAAGATTGCCTCCAGTAAATTCTTAGTCAGAGGACCAATTGTTCGGGGGCCAGAGATTAGAGGCTAGGGAGAGGACTAGGAGTCCTCCATGAGATTGTGAGGAAGGGAAAGGGGCACATGAGGTGGAATTAGTTCACATGCCAAAACCACCACTGCCTGGTTTAGTTCAGAGGGTACCCTGTGATGCTGGCGACCATATTACAGATCTCCTATGGTTACAGCCACCTTTGTATTATGGTTCTACAGAGGGTATAGATGCCTAGGCATGGCTTTTGAGCTTAGACAAGTGCTTTTCATTGTGTTAGTATGATAGCAACATCAAGGCTCATTTTGTACTACTCCTTTTGAGAGGAGGTGCTTCCACATGGTGGAAATAGGAAGAATATAAGAACAACACCATTATGGACACTATTGTATCATCTTAAAATGGAAGAACTTCCATGATAAAAGTGTTTAGCCTTCTAAGTGAGTGGTCTGGGGTCATGTTAAGCACCTTTATTAGATCTTCGCATGTATTTGGCTTTCTCCCCACTTTCCACTTCTTTTCTGCTCTTGATTTCTTCAATCTAGGTGAAATTAGGGTTAGGATCTCAAGGATTCTCCTGAATTTCCTTCTTCCATGGCTTTATTTTATAGGTAGGACTTATAAATAGGTCCTCCTAGCCTTCATCATAGTTATAATGGGATTTTATGTCTATCTCTAGCATTCTGTCCCTTTCTGACATCATTTTCAGGTCTTTGAGCATCCCCAGGACGTCCTATCCCAATTTTGACTGGATCTGCACCCAGGGTCAGAATCGAGGTTGATCCTAACTAGGTCAAGATCAAGCTCAAACTTGACTAGGTAAAGATCAGGCTCAAACCTAACTAGGTCAGTCCCAACCTCAATTTTGCCCCCCTCTTTCAAATTTTCAAAATCCTTGATTTCCGGGTATTGGGTTTCAGGGATGTTTGTTTTCCCACCTCTGGGTCAGCCATTTTGAGTTTTGGGATGGTAAATCCTCTAATTGCATTTAATCCAGGTATATTTTCTAAAGGATAGGACCTACTTGGGATTTAATTCTCCAAGGTGGCCCCTCTAGAAGACTGTGCCCTAGTTCACTATAAAAGGAAGCCTTCCTCTCTCATTTACACATTTATTATTCACATCAAGCAATCAATTTTTGTGAGAACATCTCATCACAAAAAATTGCAAGCTCTCAAGCTCTCAATCCTTTAAGCATTCAAGTGTTCAAGCATTCATCCATCAACGAGATCCATTGTTAGCCATTGAAGGATTCAATCTCTTTGGAACCCCCTTAAAGATCCATCTTTTTGCATTCATTCAAGCCTTCTCATATGCAAAGATCAATTCAAGATTGGTGTTGAAGATCAAATGCCATTGATTGGAGACATCCTACATTCAGTCTACACTGATTGAAGCACTCCTACTTATGGATTCAAGGATTTGAATCCTCTACAAGGACTTCAACATAAGTTAGGTGATTTGTTTCAATTACTTTGTTTATGCACACTACATTTCAATTCAATTTCAATGTTAATTCCTAAATTGGGGTTTGACCAAGGCAAACCCCCCATAGAACAAAAACCCCCATTCTCTTGGAGGTACAGGTGCGAGATTTCAAATTTGAGATCAAATTTGGATACCCTTTTCGGTGAACTTTCGAGATATGCGAACAAAGTCAAAATTGACCTTCAAATAAAGAATCTAGCCTTTGACCTTTTATGAGGATCAAAGGTGACCTGAGCTCATCTTGGGAAAAGATTTTTGGGTTTTCTTCATCTTGGCATTTCTATTCTAGAACAGGTTGCAAAATTGCCCGAAAGTACACACACAGACATCAGAAATTAGCATTTTCTAGATTTTCCCTAATTTGAGGTTAGTATTTTCATTTCAAGCATAACTCCTTTATAGGGAAATATTGGATTTTTCTCTCTTTCATATTCTTCATAGATTGATTCGATTGTTTATTAACCTCTTGGTTGATCAAATTGGATTTCTCCTTTGAGAATTTGGATTTGGGAATGGATCTCATATTTCCCCCACACATCTATCTACCTTTACATATGAATAGTGGTGATTCCAAATTACACCTATTCATTTTGGTGAACTTGATATACTTATTCTCCTTTCTTTTGTGGAATTGGAAGCCCTATTGTGCTTTTCTTTTATCTTGTTAGTATTATATTTTTCCTTTGTCTTAAGATCTTGCATGCTAATTGGAATTCAAAAAGACAAAAATATTCATACTTTATGTGTTCTTAGTTTAGTTCATTTGCATTACATTAGTTTATGAGCTTTACTACCACTAGTCCTACCTATAATATTCTAGTTACAAGAAGTCATAGACTCATGGGTGCCTTTGATCCTGTATCTTCCTCTCCTTTCCTTAGGATCCCAAATGATAACTTGATTCTTCATGATTCCAATCCTATAATGGAGAAAAACTCTTCTCACTCATCTCATGATGAGGATGACGCTTTAAGAGTTCCTCCTGAACAAGTCCAAAAACTTTCCACTAAACTTGATAAAATGGGTAATTGGCTTATTCTAGAGAACCATACTCAAGATTCCATTCAAGCTATAGAGGCTCTTAAGAAAGTTCTCCATGATAGTGATCAAGGTCTTAACCTCTTGTGTGGTATTACTCACCTTGTTCATTCAAATGTTAGACCTTTAGCTCAAGAAGCTCAAGATTTAGGGTTGATTCCTCCTATCACTAGTGTTGAACCTCCTAATCCTTTACCTAGTATTCCTACCTATACTCCTTCTTTGGTGACTATGATAGTTCCCTCTTTTCCTATGAGTGTTCCTCCTGTGTCCCTTCCTACATCACAACCTTCATATCACAATGTTCCTTTTACTTATTCCAATCCACTTCCAATTGTAGTTCCTAGTGTTCCTCTAGTTGTGTCCTCTATTCTTGCATGTTCTTACTCTTTACCTAGTGTGTCTAATGTTTCTACTCCTCCTATTTCCTCTAATGATTCAACAATCATTAGTTTGGCTCAAACTGTGTCATCCTTACAATAACAACTTGCTTCCTTAACTCAAAACAAGTTTAGTATTCCTACATGTGACATGGGAAGTCCCTTGTCCTGAGACATTATTCGTACTCCTGTTCTTCAAGAAGGTGAGATGCCTCATCTTGAGAATTATAATGGAAAAGGAGATCCTGTTCATCATGTTAAAACATTCTAAATCCTTTGTAGTGATTATGCTCATGACCATAGGATTTTGGCCAAACTGTTTGCTAGAACCTTCCATGACAAGGCCTTACAATGGTATTGTTTGTTACCTCCTTAATCAATTGATTCCTTTCCACAACTTGCTAATGCCTTTATTCAACAATTTCAAAACAACATTGGCCCACAAGTTTCTTTGACTAATTTAATGCATTGTAAACAAAGTGCTAAAGAAAAGTTAACTAAATTTATTGGTAGATTTAAGCATTTGCATGCTCAGATTTCCTATCCTATTCTTGATTTTGAAATTCAACATATGTTTATTTCAAATTTGCAAAAGGATATTAGAGATAAGATTCTGCTTACTGAATTTACCTATTTTCAACAACTTTGTGCAGCGCTTCATCATTATCAATTACAAGTGAGTCAATTTGAGAGAACCACTCCAATGGCTCCTGTTCCAGTTGATAAGAGTGATGCTGCTCCTAATTCAAACAAATTTAAAAAATTCAACAACTATGTCAAGATAAAAAAACAAGCGAATACAGGTGCTGATCAAGTTGTTGTTGCATCTCATAATGCCACTTTTGCATCCACTACTTTTCGAGTAAATCATATGTTTACTCCTCTTTTTGAATCTTTACATGCTATTATGAATAGGTTGTTAACTGCTAATATGATTACTTTACCTCCTATTTGACCTCTTTTACCTACTACGATTGCATCTAAATCTTTTGATGAAAATGCTTTTTGTCAATATCATTGTCAGAATGGTCGTGACACTAAGAAATGTTATTCTTTAAAACATAAGATTCAAGATTTAATTGATTCTATTGCCTTATCTATTAACAATCTGGATGGTAGTGGGAATAAATCTGTCTGTCCTCCTAATCAGAACCTTCAAATCTATATGAACCCTTTACCTATGCATGATACTAATAGTATTGCTCAACCATCTGCTATGGAAATTTTGTCTGATTCAAAGATGGATGATCTCAATCATGTTGTTAATCAAGTGGAGCATGTTGGTTAATTTGAATCTCCACCTCAACCTCAACCTTAGATTCAACCTCAAGTTCAATCTCAACCTTGACAAAAACCTAAACCTAAAAATCAACCTAAACCTCGACAACAACTTAAGAATAAAAGACCTCAAGAATTTTTATTTCCTTTGATGACTCTAAGACTATTAAAGCTCCTGATGGTCCCCTTTACATTGCTACTAGGATTTTTGAAAAGCCTACTCGTGGTTGTCTTGTTGATCCTAAATCCTTAGTCAATGTTATTACTGAAGAAAATATTTTTATGAAAAGCTTACAATGGGACTTTTATGATACATTGGATGTGTGGATTCAAAATTTTAATGGTTCTCTTTATCCATCATTTGGTTCTATTACTTTATTGGTTGAACTTTGTGGAAAAATTGTGAACACTACCTTTGTTGTGGTTCCTACTTCTGATCAATTTCAAATTAAGCTAGGTTTTCCTTGGTTATGTTGGAAATTTGGCTAATGTGGATGCATAGATGTTGTCATTATGGAAACATATGATCTCAACTAAGAGCACAAAATTTGGAATGCAAGTATGGAAAGTTGAAGGAAGAAATTGTCTAAGTATTGATACAGTGATCCTGACAGAGCACCCGATGAAGATTTAGTTGGCGACGTCCACTGGAGCAATATTTTTGTTTGCACAATTAAATAAAGCTTCTATAGAGTATGAGGATACCCCATCTTAGTGCACATAAATTTTGGAGTAGTACGGATGAAGTTATTCAAAGTTTATCGAAGACAGTTTTGCAGACAGAACAGTTTTGGAGATAGTATTAGCGAAAGAGTTAAGGGATTATTTTGCTTGTCAAAATAATGACTTAACATTATGAAGGGATAAAATCCTAGATGTTTACCCTTGGATAAAGATTTTGGAAGCCAGCCATATGAAGTTATTATCTCTAATAACTCATATATTAGGCATACCTGAAATGTAATGAGTATGATGTTTTTTTGTAAAAAGAAAGAAAAGGATAACTTACGAAAGTTGTATATTGTGATAGCAGCAAAGGCTATTAATGAAAAGTTGTAAGCAGTACCATATTATAGTCAGAAAAATTTTGTATTACTTGTTTGGGCAATGAGCTCAGCTGGTGATCAGGTTTTGTAATCTAACTCCTAACAGGGTTAAGGCTTCTAAAAAGGCCTAAAGTCCTTTAACCAGGATAGATCTACTATACATTGTAAACAAACTCTTAATAGGGTCTAATATCCCTAACAAGATACTTTTGATTAGTGATCTTTGTGGGTACCATCCCCACTGGGGTTTTCCCTTGGCCAGGCTTTCCTTGAGAACATATCATGTGTTATGAGTTCTTTCTATTTACTGCTATGTCTATTAATTAGCTTGATAACCTTTGTATGCACTAAAGTAATCTGTTATATCCATAAGTGGGAAAAAGTAAAAGTTTGTGAAATACTGATTCACCCCCCCCTCTCAGTATTTCCTATTTCTAACAATTGGTATCAGAGCGCAGTTACTCAGAGAAGGAACATTCAAGGAAAGCTTAGCAGCTTGAGTAAGATCTCTATGGATATGGATCAACTTCAGAAGAATCTTGAAGAAGCTCTTGAACAGATTGATATGCTTACTGATGAAAGAAACTCCTTAAGAAGAAAGTATGAAGATGCAAAGAATGTTATTGACAAATTAAAAGGTAAGATTGAAGATCTGAAATATGAAAAGGAATTTGATATTCTTGTTGAAGATTGTGATGAATTAAAAAAAGAAAATGAGATCCTTAAGCATGAACTGAAGATAGTAAATCTGAAGCTTAGTATGAAAGATGGAAATTTGAGATCTGATAATGAAAAATTGAAAATTGAGAATGAAGATCTGAGATCAAGACTTGAAAAGGTAACATCTAAATCTGAAAAAGTAAAAGTGCAGTATGCAGAACTTGAGAAGTATAATAAAATTGTGAAAGGTGAATTGACCCAATCTAAACAACAACTTGAAAGGCTATACTCTAATGGTGATAGGACTGAAAAAAAAATTTCTTTTGGAGAACCATTCTTTGATAAGACTGGATTTGGATTTAGTATGTTTAGAACAAATGATGAAAGTAAGAAGCCAGATTTGAAGACATCTGAAAGTATGGAGGAAATGAAGCTAGATGAGAACACATTGGAAGATCCACCTAAAGAAGAACCACCTAGAGAGAAAGAAGAATCAAAGCAAGAAGAATCAAAATAGGAAGAATCATCTAAAGGTATGCAAAGAGAATTCAAAGGTAGATGTTTTGCTTGTAATACTATTGGGCACATGAAGAGAGATTGCACAGGTAAGCAATTTAAACCTCTTAATGGACATTGTTATAATTGTCATGGTTTTGGACACAGAGCTAATGAATGTAGAAGACCTAAAGTAATTTTGAATAATTATGATAATAGAATTATTGGGAATACTAACAATGTAGATAAGAGATCTATTGAAGAAATGAATAAAAGAAAAGTGGTAGTATGTTTTAGATGCAACAAAGTAGGACATATTGCTAGAAATTATAGGTCACAAATTAACTAGCAAGGATAGAGATTTGGAAACAATGAAATCATTTGTCAGATATGCAACAAGTTTGGACACTCAGCAAGAGTTTGCAGAATGAACAATGGAGGTTATCATCATAACCCTAACCCTAGGAACAATGCAAGAAACAAAGAGAAAGGTTGCTGTAGTAGTAAAGATGAAGTAAAATTTGATAAAGGCATAGATCAAGGAGGTATATTCAGCACTGAAAGTAGTCAGGAAGGTAATGTATTTGATGGTAAGGATGAATCTTTACCTGACCCTTCTTTAAGTACTTAAATTATGTAAGTTTCTGTAGTTTAGGACTTAGGATTAGTGTAGATTAGGAATTTGAATGAGTTAAGTTTTGCACAATTAGATATAGGTTTGTTATGTTGTACTAATGCTATGGTTAAGTGCGCAAAATAAAATATTGTGTTTTGTGAGGTCGCAAAAAGGTTTATGGTTGCAGGTTTGCAGAATCAAATTTTTGAGGTTTTAGCAGCAAAATGAATGAATGCAATGTCAGATCAAGTTAATGTGAAGTTTTATTAGGTCAAAATCAAAGTTATTAGAATTTTAAAGTGATTGAAAAGATTTAATGAAGATATATTGCAGCATGGAGACTTCACTAAGATAAACAAATACTATGATCTATATGGATCATTTGACAGATTAAATTTTGAAAATGCAATGATTACACATATGATTTTGACAGATAAGAAATTTAGCACTATTCATGGTAAGATCCTAGAAGATTTGTATAATAGAGTTGTGAATAGAAAACAAAGAGCACAAGAAAAGGACACAAAGATGAGAGAATATGTAATCAAATAGTTCTGTGAAGTTAAGGATGAAGATCATTTGAAGAGAATCTTGAAGCCTCTTGGAACTTTATTGAGAACTAAGAGAAGAACAATTCTTATAATGGGAGGCAAAAAGGAGGAAGTACAAAAAGAGACTGAGCAAGTAGTAATGCAAGTTCTTGCAGATATAGTTGCAGGAAAGCATGTTGAATCAGATCCTCAATAGAAGCAATCAGAGGAACAACATGCAGAGGAAGTTGGTATTGAAGAAGTCCCATCTTCTTCACATATAAATATTAGCAAAGAATCAATGGACATTGAAGGAACCAAAGTGACACTAGAGTCAGATGATGCAGTGTTTTGTTATGTAGGAAACATTGTTGACAATTTGGCTTTAGGAGAGGAAGAGAAGGTTATAGAATCAGAAAAGGATACAAAGGTAGAGGAAGCAGCAGCAGTATCAGAATCAGTTCCAGCAGAGCAGACAGTTAAAGGTAAACAAATTTTGACAGAGGTCACTACCTCTAGTGCACCTTCTATACCAGTTGAAGACATTAGCACACCTGACAGTAAGAATAGACAAATTGGTTCAATTTTTGAAGACCTTGGAAAAGAGGTTGAAGATGATGATCAGCTTGAGTTCATCACATCTCTTAATAAAATTATTGGAAAGAGTAAGAAGGTGAAGGACCTTGAAGGCAAAGTTATAGTTTTGATAGAGAAACTTGAGAGTGTGATCAGCACTAAGGTATTTGACTCAGATCCACTTGAGAAAGCTAAAATGGTAATGAACTCTTTTGACTCTGAATTTTCTAACTTGAAGGATATTGCTAGAATAAAAGCTCAGGAAGCTTATGAAGTAGAAATGCAACAAAATATAAGTTTAAATATTCAAAATGATATTGGTAATTTGGATGTAAGTATAAAGAGTTTGAGGAAAAATTTTGAGACTAGAAAGAGTTTGTATATACAATGCACAAAATTAGAAATCCTAACAGTTGAAGGAGATAAGAAGATAAGAGAGAAGATAGATGCAATTACAACTGAGACAAACACCTTGACAAGCCCTAGTGTAAAGATAAGTTTTGTGGAGAAGAACATAAGGAAGTTAAATGATGAAATCAGAATGTTAGTAGAGGAGAAGAATAGAAAGATGATCAGGATTAACATCTTGAGAGAGCATGTCTCAATCAAGACCTCAATTTTTGAAGACCAAATTGAGGAGTGTCTTTCAGCAAAGGCATATTTTTAGAAGTTTAGCTTTAATTCCTTGCAAGCTTGTCAGATAGCAGCATACGGATTGAGTACTTTACTCAATTTTGTTGAATCCATCAAGAAGATATGGGAGAAAGATTTTGAAACATGGAAGTCAGAGTTTGGCAACTGTGTTGCAAGCCTACTGGCTTTGCAATAGCTGATAACAAGCTACCAAGTTTTTTTTGAAATTTTTGTACACCCTATCTTTGTCATTATTGTCAAAGGGGGAGAGATAGAAAAAAATTAATAATATGTTGAGGAAGGATACTCATAGGGGGAGCTATTCTATGGAGTATAATATTGTATATGTTTTGTATAACATTTGGCCACAATTTTGTGTAAGTGTTTTGAAGTTTTCTTTGCACACTTAGCCAATTTTTCCATATGTTGCCACCAATGACAAAGGGGGAGATTGTTGGAAATTTGGCTAATGTGGATGCATAGATGTTGTCATTATGGAAACATATGATCTCTACTCAAAGCGGAGAATCTGGAATGCAAGTATGGCAAGTTGAAGGAAGAAATTGTCTAAGTATGGATACAGTGATCCTGACAGAGCACCCGATGAAGATTTAGTTGATGACATCCACTGGAGCAATATTTTTGTTTGTGCAGTTAAATAAAGCTTCTACAAAGTATGAGGTTACCCCATCTCAATGCACATAAATTTTGGAGTAGTACGGACAAAGTTATTCGAAGTTTACCGAAGATAGTTTTGCAGACAAAATAGTTTTGGAGACAGTATTAGCGAAAGAGTTAAGGGATTATTTTGCTTGTCAAAATAATGACTTAACATTATGAAGGGACAACATCCTAGATGTTTACCCTTGGATAAATATTTTGGAAGCTGACCATATGAAGTTATTAGCTCTAATAACTCATATATTAGGCATACTTGAAATGTAATGAGTATGATGTTTTTTTGTAAAAAGAAAGAAAAGGATAACTTGTGAAAGTTGTATATTGTGATAGCAGTAAAGGATATTAATGCAAAGTTGTAAGTAGTACCATATTATAGTCAGAAACATTTTGTATTACCTATTTGGGTAGTGAGCTTAGCTGGTGATCAGGTTTTGTAATCTAACTCCTAATAGGGTTAAGGCTTCTAACAAGGCCTAAAGTTGTTTAACCAGGACAGATCTACTATACATTGTAAATAGACTCTTAACAGGGTCCAATATCCCTAACAAGATACTTTTGAGTAGTGATATTTGTGGGTACCATCCCCACTAGGGTTTTCCATTGGCTAGGGTTTCCTCGAGAACATATCATGTGTTATGAGTTCTTTCTATTTACTGCTATGTCTACTAATTAGCTTGATAATCTTTGTATGCACTAAAGTAATCTGTTATATCCATAAGTGGGCAAAAGTAAAAGTTTGTGAAATACTGATTCACCCCCCCTCTCAGTATTTCCTATTTCTAACAGGTTGACCACCATGCATGTTGTTGCTTCGCCTATCCATAAATGTATTAAATTCATTCATGATAATGAAATAAAGATGAATAATCATAGTCTATATCAACCTTCTAGGCCTAGAGATTGTGCTGCTATTGATTTCTTTTGGCCTTCATTACCTAATTCATGTCCTTGACCTAATAATCTTTTTTGATCATATCAAGCTTATAAATATCGTAAGATTCTTGAATTAAGCTCACCTCCTAGGGATCTTAATCATGGTCTTCTACCTACACCTTCTATACCTCCTTTAACTATGGCTTCTAGTTCTGTTAATCAAGTTCCTTCTATTGAACCTATTAAAGATCCTGTGATGATTTCTCCTATTGATCTTCCTAAAGAACCTATGAAGGATCCTATGATTGTTCCTCCTAGTTGTCAACCTATTTCAAATAAATCAAAACTTAATCGATCTACTAATGAACATTGTTAAAAGCGTCATGCTCATGCTAAAGCTCAATGATCTCTACCTTCCTCAGATAAACCTATGCATGATGTGTTAGAGGAAGTTGTTACTAATAATGATGTTCACATGCATGATTATGATGATTCTATTCATATCTTAGATCCTATTTTGATTAATTTGGATGAAGAAGATACTCTTGATGATACTAATGATGTTAATGATGAATATGAGACTATTGACATTGACATAGATTTACCTAATATGCTTTCATCACAATTAAATCTTACACCTAGTATCGAACATTGTGATTGTCAAGAGGATCCTTGTTAGGAACTGGCTATATTTCCTACTATGTTGGATATAGTCCCTCTTACAAGTTACCCACCTTCCCTAAATGATATACAATGAGATGGGGAGAGTAGGTGGCACACTTTATCATCTTGTCCTTCATGGTAGCTTTGTTGTGTGCTTGCCTGCCGCACTGTGCTTCTCCCATAATGTGTTTGCTAAATGTTGTTAGGTTCTTTTATATGATCCTTGTTATTCAGTTGGTGCAGGGTGATAAAGGAATCGAAACTATTGTTCAAAATATTCTATATGTATCTCTATTCTTCTATGTGTTGTTCAATGTTATGTCATAATTGTGCTATTTTTCATAAATATTTCCTTTTGTAATTTTCTTAGATTAGAGATATGGTAGCACTAATTCTTTTTGGTCTCCATGTCATGGTCTAAAAAGATTCTCCTTCATATATCTTATGTGATCTTTCCTCCTTTGTGATCCTAGTTCTACTTTCTTTGGGGAATGATGTCAATTCATTTACAATAATATCATATATATATTATCTTATGATCATAATGACCCCATGGTAGGTAGATCCCTTCTATGTTCTCTGTATGTTTCTATGATATTTCTCTTGATTTGTCTTTGTTTGGGGGCATCTCGATGTGGAAATGTAATCAGTGGAGTTGTTTATGTTTGTTAAAGCCATTTCTCCTATTAAAGTGTCAACAATGACTTTAACATGGGGGCATACACTCTACTCACCTGTTGCACACATGCACTTTTCAATACACATTATTTTTCAAGATACTTTTTCTCCCTTTTTGGAATAGTAACTAATCCTTAAAGCACAGATTTACATTTTAGGATCTCTTGATCCCTCCAGTTTCAAATACACACATATTTTGATCCCTTAAGGTCAGAGGTGTCCTTAAGACTGAATCTCTTTTGTTTTTGGTTTTATTCTTATGGAATAAAATATTCCTAAGGATGAATCCTTGATGGGTTGACTAGTGAGTAGCCACATTCACTAGGCAGTTCAATTTCATCTTTCTAGTTGTGTCATTTTTTGGTGTGGTTCACAATGGGACATAAGTTCTCATTGGGCGAGGTAATCACACCTTCTTTCTCTCTCTAGAAATGTCTCTCTTATTATGATCTAGGAGTTGATGAACACTTGAATCCCTAGGGGCTTAAGGTTTTCCTTTGTCCCTTGGATTACGACAAGATTATCTTTTCATTCTGATCTCCTTTACCAAGAGTTTGCATCGAGTCCATACTCTTGCTAAAGTGGGGGCTTAATGTATCATCTTAAAATGGAAGCACTTCCATGACAAGAGCATTTATCCCTTTGAGTGAGTGGTCTAGGGTCATGTTAAGTGCCTTGATTGGGTCTTTGCATGTATTTGGCTTTCTCCCCACTTTCCACTTCTTTTCTGCACTTGATTTCTTCATTCTAGGTGAAATTAGGGTTAGAATCTCAAGGATTCTCTCAAATTTCCCTCTTCCATGGCTTTATTTTCTAGCTAGGACTTAGAAATAGGTCCTCCTGGCCTTCATCATATTTATCATGGGATTTTATGTTTATCTTTAGCATTTTGTCCCTTTTTGGTATCATTTTCAGGTCTTTGGGCATCCCCGAGACCTCCTGTCCTGATTCTAACTAGATCTGGGCCCAGGGTCAGAATTGAGGTTTATCCTAACTACTTCAGGATCAAGCTCAAACCTAACTAGGTCAGTCCCAACCTTGATTTTTCCCCCCTCTTTCAAATTTCCAAAATCCTTGATTTTTAGGTATCGGGTTTCGGGGATGTTTGTTTTCCTGCCTCTGGGTGGGCCATTTTGAGTTTCGGGATGGTAAATCCTCTAATTGCATTTAATCTAGGTATATTTTCTAAAGTATAGGACCTAATTGGGATTTAATTCTCCAAGGTGGCCCGTCTAGAGGATTGTGCCCTGGTTCACTATAAAAACGGCCTTCCTCTCTCATTTACACATCCATTATTCACATCAAGCAATCAATTTTTGTGAGAACATCTCATCACAAGCAATTGCAAGCTCTCAAGCTCTCAAGCCTTCAAGCCTTCAAGTGTTCAAGCATTCATCCATCAATGAGATCCATTGTTAGCCATTGAAGGATTCAATCTCTTTGGAGCCCCCTTAAAGATCCATCCTTCTACATTCATTCAAGCCTTCTCATATGCAAAGATCAATTCAAGATTGGTGTTGAAGATCAAATGCCATTGATTGGAGACATCCTACATTCATTCTACACCCATTGAAGCACTCCTACTTATGGATTTGAGGATTTGAATCCTCTATAAGAACTTCAACATAAGCGAGGTGATTTGTTTCAATTACTTTGTTTATGCACACTACATTTCAATTCAATTTCAATGTTAATTCCTAAATTGGGGTTTGACCAAGGCAAACCCCCCATAGAACAAAAACCCCCATTCTCTTGTAGGTACAGGTGTGGGATTTCAAATTTGAGAGTGAATTTGGATACCCTTTTCAGTGAACTTCTAAGATCTGTGAACAAATTCAGAATTGACCTTCAAATAAAGAATCTAGCCTTTGACCTTTTATGAGGGTCAAAGTCGACCTGATCTCATCTTGGGAAAAGATTTATGGGTTTTCTTCATCTTGGCATTTCTAGTCTAGAACAAGTTGCAGAATTGCTTGAAAGTACACATAAACATCATAAATTGGCATTTTCTAGATTTGTCATAGTTTGAGGTTAGTATTTGCATTTCAAGCATAACTCCTTTATAGGGAAATATTGGATTTTTCTCTTTCTTTCATATTATTCTTGGATTGATTGAATTGTGTATTAACATCTTGGTTGATCAAATTGGATCTTTTCTTTGGGAATTTGGAATTGGTAATATATCTCATATTTCCCCCACACATCTATCTACCTTTACATATGAATAGCGGTGATGCCATTTTAACCCTATTTATCTATGACTTGGGAGACATTCCTAGAGAGGTTCTAAGATAGGTACCTATCAGAGCACTATAGACAGAGGCGTATTGAGGACTTCCATGAGCTCTAGCAGAGGGGACTCAGAGTGCTATAGTATGAGACCTGATTCCTTGAGTTGCTACCCTATGTAGACTACATGAAGGATGAAAAGCTATGAGTCAACCAATTTGTTAAGGGACTCAATGATTGGATATTAGGATAGGTTTGTATGACCTCTCAAGGAACCCTTTGTGTGGTAGTTGAGATAGCTTTAGTTATAGAAGAAATTCGGGGTGAGTCTAGAGATGCTGGTGATAGGTCTCAAAGCTATAACTCTGCATCACAGTCATAGGGACACCAAAAGAGTCATTGGAAGAATAGCAATAAGTATACCTCGGGGTCTTTTAATAAGAACCCACAATAGTAGACTCAACTAAACTAGAAATAAAAGCCACCATAGGGATAGTAGGGCTGTAAGCCTGAATAGTGGCAGGCACAGGGACAGAGAAAGGATCAGAAACAATAGTTTATAGATGCATCCCCAGCACGGACTCAAAAGTCCTCTTGGGGGGGTTTTAGTGGTTCTAGTACGACCAGAGGAAAGCAGTTCATCTAGCCACAAGGAGTTCAGACTCACACTTGTGATCCTTGCTATGCATGTGGTGCCATGGGGAACTTAGCTCATGATTGTCCATAAGGTCAGATGATAGGAAGTCAGTGCATGGAAGCTTTGAATCCTATAGTAGGAGACTTTGGAAAGTATCATAGGGTTTTTGCAGTGGTTGATAACTACCAAGCTAAGTACCAAGCCATAGTGATAGAGGCTACAGGTATGATCAGCAATAATAGTGTTACTATATTTTTCAATTTTGGTGCTACTGATTCTTTTATATCTCCATTGGTTGTGGAGCATTGCGGGCTTGTGGTAGCAAGATAGGAAGTTAGTTGGGAAGTGGATTTAGCATCAGGGTCCAAAGTGTCAGTCAACTCTTTAGTGAAGGATAGCCAGGTGTAGATTGGTGATTTCACCACAACTATGGATCTTCATATCACACCTCTTGGTTCGTATGACATAGTGCTTGGCATGGATTGGCTTTATGCCCATAGAGCTAAGTTAGATTGCCGTTAGAAGAGGGCTGAGTGCCTTGATGATCATGGTACACCTATTGTGATTTGTGGGATTTAGAGAGGCATATCTCTTCGTATGATCTTTGCCATGTAGCTTAAGCAGAGCATGCAGAAGGGATGTCAACTTTTTACCATTACCATCAGTAAAAGAGAGGATGAGGAGGAAAGGGAACCATCTTTTGATGATTATCCTATACTTTAGGAATTTGTAGATGTGTTTCCTACTAAGCTTCCAGGCATGCCTCCTTGTAGAGTAGTAGATTTCCATATAGATCTTGTGCTAGGAGCTACTCAGTTTCAAGGGCACCTTACAGGATGACCACTAATGAGCTTAATGAGCTCAAGATTCAGTTAGAGGAACTTTTGGAGAAGGGTCACATACATCCTAGTGTTTCACCTTGGGGTGCATGTATTATCTTCATTATGAAGAAGGATGGATCCTTGCGGTTATGTATGGATTATCGACAACTTAATAAGCTTACCATCAAGAATCGGTATCCACTCCCTAGGACTGATGATTTATTTGATCAGCTTAAGGGTGCTAAAGTGTTTTCCAAGATTGATCTTAAGTCAAGTTACCACCATTTATAGATTGTTGAATGGGTTATTCCATACCTTCCTTGATAAGTTTGTAATTGTGTTCCTTGATGATATCCTAATTTATTCATGGGATGGAGAGGAGCATGAAGAGCAGTTGAGACAAGTATTGTAGTGCCTTAGAGACAATCAGTTGTATGGTAGTTTGTCCAAATGTGCTTTCTATAGGACATTGATTCATTACCTTGGGCATGTTATTTTAAGAGATGGAATTTTAGTAGTTCCATCTAAGATTAGAGCCATCATGGATTGGCATGCACCTACTTAAGTGACCAAGGTCAGGAGCTTTATGGGATTGGTAGGTTATTATGGACATTTTGTAGAGGGATTTTCTAGAGTGGCACATCCCATCACTTCTCTTTAGTGTAAGTAAAAGAAATTTAAGTGGACTAAGAAGTGTGAGAGGGCCTTTCAGGAACTCAACAAGGCACTTACCAACTCTCCTATTCTAGTAGTGCCTGATCCTTCAGTAGATTTTGTTGTTTGCACAGATGCTTCCTTAGATGTTTTAGGAGTAGTTCATATGCAGAATGGGTGAGCCATTGCATATGAGTCTAGGAAACTTAAGACTCACAAGATCAATTACTCCACTCATGACCTTGAGTTAGTTGCAGTGGTTCATGCCTTAGTGAGATGCTAGCACTTTCTTTTGGGTCATCAGTTTGAGCTTCATTCTGACCATCAGAGTTTATAATATATCTTCTCTTAGCTAAACCTGAATGCACATTAGCATAGGTGGATAGAATTCCTATGTGAGTATGATTTTGATGTCCACTACATCAAGGGGAAGGAGAATGTGGTTGTCGATGCTTTGATTAGGAGACGCCATGGGGCCTACTCTATGATAGTAGGTACTGAGCTGAGGGATTAGATATTGCATCATTTGCATGAGGATGTTTGGTATGTAGAGGTTAGTCAGATCATTCAGTCTCGGAGTACCCTTGAGGGTAAATATTTAGGATATTCCCTAGATTTTGATGGGCTTCTACACCATAGAGGATGCATCTATGTTCCATCCTCCAGAGATTTGTGAGTTTTCATCATGCTAGAGGCTCATAGGGCCCCTTATGCAATGCATCCTAGAGTCAAGAAGATGCATGCAGATTTGAGGTAGTTATATCATTGGCTAGACATTAGACATAACATAGCTGAGATAGTGGCATGATGTCTTGAGTGTCAGAGGGTTAAGGAAAAACATCATCACCCTAGTGGTTTGCTTTAGCCTCGTGAGATACTAGAGTGGAAGTGGGATGTTATTTCCATGGACTTCATCATTGGTCTCCCTATGTCATCTCGACACCATGATTCCATCATGGTGATAGTTGACAAGCTGACCAAAGTAGCCCACTTTTCACCTATTCGGATGACTTTTATAGCCCTAGTAGTAGCATAGGTTTTCTTGTGGGATATTGTCAGACTTCATGGCATACCTCATAAGATTATTTTTGATCAAGATTCTCTCTTCACATCATATTTCTGGAGAGAATTACAGACAACTTTGGGCACTCAGCTCAATTTTAGCACTGCTTATCACCCAAAGACCGATGGTCAAATGGAAAGGGTAAATCAAGTGTTGGAGGATATGCTTTGCATGTATGTCTTAGATCATCATACTAGGTGGGAGAAGTACCTTCATTTGGTGGAGTTTTCCTAAAATAATGGGCATCACACTTCTCTAGGTATGCCTCCCTATCAAGCATTATATGGCAGACCATGCAGGACACCATTGAGTTGGGACCGTATTGAGGATAGAGTTGCTTTAGGTCCTAAGTTAGTGTGAGAGTTATAGTAGTAGGTGACATTGATTAGATAGTGTCTAAAGGAGGTAAATGATAGGTACAAGAAGTATGTAGATGCCAAGAGGGAAGATCATAGTTATCAGGTTGGAGATAGGGTCTTTCTAAGAGTGCGACCTCATAAGAGTCCAATCTATTTTGGAAAGGGCTCTAAGCTTGCACCTAGATTTGTTGGTCCTTTTGAGATACTTGAGTGGATAGGTCATGTCGCTTATTGTCTTGCTTCACCACTGAGCCTATCACACATCCATGATGTTTTCCATGTGTCAGTGTTTAGAAAGTATATTTTTTATGAGACTCACATGATAGATTAGGATGCCTTGCAGGTGGAGTCAGAAGGTCAGTTTGCTTTAGAGCACATCTGCATTTTGGCTCACTGGACAGTAGCACTTCAAGGCTAAGAACTGGACCAGATTAGGGTCTAGTGGGATTTCTATGATGAGGTTACTACATCATGGGAGGACACAGTGCAGATGAGAGCACAATACCCCCATCTTTTTTATGAACTCTAGGAGGATGTTCGTGCCTAGTGGGGGAGGATGTGAAGCCTCACCTCGAGCCTGTCATCGCCATTCAGTTATGCATTTGAGATAGACATATTTGATGACTATATTTTGATGCTCTATGGATTTTACTGATACTTTTTGTTATGGTTTATCACCTTATAGTTTAGTTGCACATTCAGTTATGTTATTTTGATGAAACTATTATATCTATTTGGAACCTTATGTAAAGTTAAGTGGATTTTATGAATGATTGTGATGTCATGATGAAGTTTAATTGTAATTAAATTATATATGTATGTAATGATTATGTTTCAAGTTTAATTTAGTGATGAATTGTATATTTCATGATGAAATTTATGTAATTTATAAATGAATGATTATGCCATGTGAAACATTGACTTAATTATGATTAATTTTTTGAGAATTATTTGATTATGAAAGTTATGGAATTTACATGTATATTTCCTTGGACTACTGATATTGGACTTGATTGTGCAACCCAAGGACAACCCAATGTTGACCAAAAGACCCCTCCAAAAGTTGGATTTTCAAAATGGCCGAAAATCCACTTTTGAAGCAGGATCTTGGGTAGAGTTCCATCCAATAAAGTGGTAAGTCTTTGGTCCACCTTTTTGGACTACCTTTTAGGAATCCACATTTGGAAACCATGTGAAAGGCTTGGGAAGACAATCCAATTAGAAGCAGATCATATCCCTAGGAGAGAGTGTGGAGGCCTTTTTAGAGGGGACTCTTCTTTTGGAAGAGTTTGACACCCACTCTCAAGATTTGGAGACTTAGCTATTTTGGAGAGGGCTTGGGAAAGTGGAAAAGCTCTTCATCAACTTTCTTCCATAAGCTTGGATCTAGGTTGGTGGTATTCTTTATTTTGCTTGTTTTTGTTTTCATGTTGAGAGAAAGAGTTCTCATGTATGTTATTTTTTTGTATGCAAAAATTTAGTTATTGTGTTCTTGTAGTGTTTATGTTTGAGATCTTGGTATTTTGTGATAGTGGATGTTATGTGAATCTTAAGTTTGTTGTAGTGTTATTTCCTTTGTGTTGTGAAAGTGAAGTTTTTATGGAGTTCTTGAGTTTCTTGATTTGCATTGTATTATGGGAGTTTTCTCAAGGCCATACTCACCCTTGGGAGGGAAAAGTAGCCTTGGGGGTGAAGGGAATGTTGGGACAATCAAGGGTGTAGAGTCTCTCCTTGGATAGGAGAGGGATGAAACATGGATGTATGGGCTCCATGTAGCCATCTCAATTGTTAATTTTGTATATTGGGGGTCATAAGGAGTTTGTTGAGATTGTGTTTGTGGTGAAAGATACATGATTTCTCACTTTGAGTATGGTTCCACCTTCACCCCTATTTTTCAGTCATTTTGACACTCTTTGTTTTAGCCTTGGATGGGAGTTAAATGTGATTGTTGTGTTAATGTGATTTTGGTTTTCTTCTAACCTTGTCTATGTGATGGTTCTCCAAGCTCGGGGGTAGCTTCATAGAAGCCTAGGTTGGGAGGTGAGCACTCCATGGCCTATGTTTTTTTTATTGCAGTATTGGGAGCCATTGAAGATTCCTTGAATGAGGTTGTGCTTTTTGGAAAAGATGAGGATGTATTGAAAAGTGATTTGGAACCTATCTTGTTTTATGTATAATTCTATTATATGGGAATCTTAAGGATCCCTTGGGTTCAATGTATTCTTGTAATTGAGTTAACACTCCAAAGCTTATGTTTGTGTCATAGTGATGTTGCATTAAGTTTTGAAGAAATGTATAACTTTCCTTGATAGATTTATGATTATATGAGAATATATTAAGTTGATCAAAGAAAGTTTTCAATGTATTCATGTTATATTGAATAAGAGATGGACAATGTATTTATCATTTGAAAGATTAAGAATTTTTGGAATAGTTTTTGTGAAGGCATTGTTTACTTACTCAATGATAGAAAAAACTTTATGTAGACATGTTGTAAGATTTTAAGAAAGAATAGTATTTGTAGTATCTTTATAGTTCTATTATAAAGATTTCATAGGATTAAAATGATGGTAGTGTGAAAGAAATGATTTTTAAACATTCTCTCTCAATTCTTTTATTTCAAACTCTATGTTTGTTGATAGTAAAAAATCTATGTTGAGAAACAATAAAAGAAAAGATAACTTAGTTAGTAAACCGATAGACAAGTTTATCTTTGATCTTATCTTTATGAAATTGTGCCTAGAATTCATTCAATAGTTGAACCAAATCTCTATTCCATTTGGAAAAATGAGACCAATAAAATAATAACTATGTGTAAAAAAATAAATAAATGAAGAGAGAAGAAAGATGAGAAACAAGTGAACAAGCACAAAAAAGAAAGAGAAATTGAGACCTACAGGTCTCTAGAAAATGTATGGGAAAAATTCCCATACATTTACCAATCACACAGTCAATATTTTATCTTTTCCTACATCTACTTGGCACAAATAAAGGTAAAATAAAATATATGTTAATGCTATAGTAAGAAAATAAAGAGCCTATTCTACCCAACCAGAAAACTAGCCCTTGGGGGACCCACCTGGGTTGTCACCCCAAGAGGCCCTAAAAAGGTTCCTTTAAAAAAATATTTATATATATATAAATATTTTACATATATTAGAAGGATAAAAAAAAGGACTTTATTATATAAAGTCACGTTGAGATTTTTTTTTAAACAATTTTTTTTTTATAAAAAATATAGTAAATTTGTTGTTTTATTTTTAAAAAAGAAAGTTTGAATTTTATTTTTATTTTTTTGTTAAGTGGGGGGGGCGCGGGCCCCACACCCCACCCTACCTATGGCAAAGGACCTTGCCACAGCAGGGCTCTACCGCATGGTAGATAGTTTGCCATGGCAGACTACTTGCCACATGACTGTCCTGCTACGACAGGGTAGTCGGTAGTAGCAGGGGTCTCGCCAGTCCTAATGGGACTCTAAACTCACACGAGTTTTTTTATATTTATTTTTAAAAAAAATATTATTAATAATAATTAATATATTGATAAATAATAAATATTATTTAATAATATATTAGTTATTAATTATTTTTATTAATTATTAATAATTATTATTTAATAATATTTTATGAATATATATATATATATATATATATATATATATATATATATATATATATATATATATATATATATATATATATATATATATATATATATATATATATATATATATATATATATATATATATATATATATATATATATATATATATATATATATATATATATATATATATATATATATATATATATATATATAATTTATTATTGGTTAATAAGTTAATAAATAATATATTATTAATTAGTATATGTTATTTATTAACAGGTTATTAATTAATATTTATATTATATATTAATTAAGTAAAAGGTATAGTTATTTCAATTAATAAATAAATTTATTATTAAAATATTATAAATTGATGCATAATATTAATTGATAGGTATTAATTAATTACCTTGTCTATTAATCAACATTTTATACTACTTAATATATATATATATTTTTTGGCACTTTGATGTGCCATAATCATTAATTATTTGATATAATAAATTAATAGACTATATTATTAAGGAAATTATATTCTTTATATGGAGAAATGATAAGTTTGTTCCATAAAAGAAATTAGTTTTGCAAGTTTAATTAAATTAATTTTTACAATTAGAAGTCCCCCTAACGTGTAGATAATTCATGGGAATTACTTAAATTAACACATTTAGTTCGAATTATTATTAAGGGATGTCTAATATTTTATTAACCCAAATTTTAATTATAGTTTAATTCACTTTGCCAAAACTCTTAATTTAAAACTTAGTTAGGCCTAAAGTTAGGCTAAGGTTCTAACCCATTTTATTAAGGCACTTGCGACATAGAGAATGAACACTAGATTGATATAGTTGTAGATGTGTCAGTTAACCCTAATTTTGATGGGGCTTTTTGATATCCTAGGGGTACACATCAACATCTAGCCCCTCAACCTAAGGTTGTAAACACCCTCTCATTATCGTCTGTTCAATGTTAGACAATTGTTACCTCTAAAACATAAACTTATAACCCTTTTTAAAAAAAAAATTGGTGTGATTTTGTGTGGAAAATATGGGCATGATAGTGTATTGATTCTAGAGTAATCAATAAGATAAGAATAAAGTATAGGTTTCCTATACCGAGAATGGATGACATAATGGACAGTTTGACTGGAGCGAAGTATTTTACCAAAATTGATTTGAAAAGTGGGTATCATCAGATCAGAATCACAGAAGGTGATGAATGGAAAACTTCTTTCAAGACAAAGGAAGGTTTGTATGAGTGGTTGGTTATGGCATTTGGTTTAACTAATTCACCGAGTACTTTTATGAGGTTTATGAATGAAGTTTTGAAGAAATTCTTGTGTAAGTTTGTGATTGTATATCTTGATGACATTCTGATATTCAATAAGACCAGAGAAGAAAATTTATTCCATGTTAGACAAGTTTTGCAGAGATTAAAAGAAGAAAAGTTGTTGATAAATCTAAAAGGTGTTCATTCATGAAAGAGGAGATTGTGTATTTGGGGTTTTTGATTTCAGCTGATTGTTTGAAAATGGATCCTAAAAAGTTTACAACTATTTTGAATTGGCCTACACTTAAGAATGCTAGTGAGGTAAGTGTTAATATGATTTAGAACAATAGAGAGGGGGGTGAATCATTTGTTCTCAGGTCTAGATGTATAAATTAAACTTTTAAACACTTCAACAACTCAGATCTAACAACCAATAGCTGCTCGGTCATTACTAAATGTATATCAAAAACATATAACAGTGCAATCCACTATCCAATAGTATTTAACTTTTAAAACACATAAATCTTCAAACCAAAACATTCACACATGTATTAACACTAGGATTTATAGTGGAAACCCAATTTGGAAAAAACCACTTTGTAACATGCTACTGATATTTTCACTCTTCTGAAGTGAGCTCTATGAAAAGCCAACCCTATCAAAGGTTTACAAACACACTGCTAGGTATAACCTGATTAAAGGATTTCAACCACCCTGTTAGGAGTGTCTTATTAGAGGACTTAAGTAAATTCCATTAGAATGCAACCTTGATTAAAGGATTTATACAATGAATGTTAGGTCAACCTTGATTATAGGATTTAAACTAATACAATGGTTAGAAAGTAACAATAGTATTTGATCTGAAACATACAATCCACTTTGCCAAAAATAGATCCAATTCTTACATATATACGGTGGCTTACTGACTAAGATCCATTTCCATCTCCATCACTGATCTACTCAAAAAACCCTTCAAGAAATCACAACTCCTTCTCCTTCAACCTTTTTTGCTTATTTAGTCAATAACAACAACTCCAGCATACTACTTCAACCTCACACTTAGGTTTCCTTAATACTTCTTGGATAGGTAGATCCATCTTTTTCCACTTAATCTCCTCCATAGATCTTAGGTTTAGGTCAGATTTATTAAATCCTTCCAACATTATGTTCTTCATCCATCCTTCTAGAAACATCTCTAATCTCTTTATGAAATTATAATAAAATATTTTACTATGCATTAAATGCTCCATACATTCAATAAATAAAGTCAATGTGATTTACATAAACTAAGAATTCAACTATGTCGGCTAGGGATCTGAATTCTTCCTCAAATATAATTATTGATGCTAGGTCAATACTATGTTCAACTCCTTGGTCATCACTACATATCTTGGTCAACACTCGAAACTATTTCTCTGAGCTAATACTCTCTTCCTCGGCAATAAACTGATGTTTGGTCAACATTGAATTTACTTGGCATATACTGGCTCAGTCAACACTAACATCACTCGGCTTAAACTAGATTTCTTCACTTTTTCTCAGTTAAGCCTACTTGTTTATTCTTTCTTTTCACTTATATAAACAATATATTATCTTATTATTGTGCCACATAATCAAGTACTCATTGAAGTATCAAGATAACTCAACCTTTCCTTAGGTGTTATTGTTGTCATCCTTTCCCTAATCCTTCTCAACAAATAAATAGATATAGTACTTTCTTAGATAGCAATAGTCTTACCAATTAAGGTTTGACATCAATGATAATACAACAATTGCTTCAATTGCAATTTCCAACAATCTCCCTCTTTGGCATTGATGGAAACACCATATGAATAACACATGATTCACCAACCAATCCAAAACTTGTCTTTGCATCAGAAACATTTGTAATATCCTTAGCTTCATTTTGATTCTAAATCACTTAGCCTCACTTGCTTGACCATCCACATAGTAACTTCCACTGAATCTTTTCTGTGTTCTTTTCCTCTGAATCTCTCCTTACTTGATCTTCCATGAAATCTCACCATGTGTTTTCATCTTACTCATCTCCCTCTTTGAAAATAATGCCAAAGCAACAACTAGAACATGCATGTTTCAAATGTAGATATCATCTTGTCAGTTCAATAACAATATTTCTCCCTCTATCATCTTTTCTTATGACTCATTATCAGCTTTGCTATACTTTTCACAACTCTAGACTACTCCTAATGTGTAACCTTTTCTCCATCAATTTGTCAGATACTCTTTGCAGTACATTTGATGTAGTGAGCCTAGCTTGACTAGACAACCTTAGTGAGGGGAAGAACCCCTAATTTTCCTTTCAAATATTCATGAGCTTATTTAGGTAAGGCTTTGGTGAATATGTTTTCTAGTTGTTCCTTTGTATTCACATATTCCATTCCAACCTCTTTATCTTGTACCAATTCCCTCAAGTAATAATACTTGATGGCAATATGTTTGGTCTTTGTGTGCATCACTGGATTCTTAGATATGTTGATAGCACTTGTGTTGTCATAGTATATGACAACTGGTTCAGTGATCTCTTCTTTCATGCCTTTCAACAGTTGCTTTATCTATACCAAGTTTGAACATTTCACTCCAACAGCTACATACTCAGCTTTAGCTGTAGATTGGAAAATGCAATTTTGTTTCTTGCTTGTCTAGGAAACTAATCTTTGTCCAAGAAAGAAAGGCTCCACCACTAGTACTCTTTCTATCACCAACATTTCCTACCTAATCTACATAAGTATAGACTCTCAGTTCAAATATTTCATTCTTCTTAGAGTACAATCCATAATCTACAATCCCTTTAAATATCTCATTATCCTCTTCACAACCATCATATGAATTTCCTTAGGATTGGTAGAGAATCTTGCCACAATCACAACTACTAGAGAAATATCTAGTCTACTATGAACAACATATTATAGTTTCCCAATCATGGACCTATACAAAGTTTGGTTTACTTCAGCAGCATCATCATTTTTAGATAATTTTTGTTCAGTAGCCATGGGAGTACTTACTAGCCTTGAATTCTACATACCAAAGGTTTTCAATATTTCCTTGACGTATTTAGACTGTGTAATGAAAATACCTTTCTCCATCTGATATACATGTAAACCAACAAAGAATTTTATCTCCCCAAACATTGACATTTAGAATTCAGTTTGCATCTCATTTGAAAATTTCTTACACAGGACATCTTGTCCACCAAATATGATATCATCTACAAAAATATTAGCTAACAAGATTCCTTACCTTCTTCATCTTTCATGTACAAATTGCTGGTGTCATTTTTCCTTGAGGATCCAATCTGTATCAAGTAATTGTGTAGCCTCTCATACCATGCTCTGGGGGCTTGCTTCAATCCATACAATGCCTTATTCAATTTACAAACCATGTGTCCCTTGTTTGGATCAACAAAAAATTCAAGTTGTTCAATGTACACTTCATCTTCTAATATACCATTTAAAATTATAGACTTAACATCCATTTGGTATACCTTGAAATCTTTGTAGGCAACATATGCAAGTAGAGTTCTCACTCCATCTAATCTTACTATAGGTGAAAATCTCTCCCCATTGTCAATTCCTTCTTCTTGTTCATAACCCTTGAATACCAGACTTGCTTTGTTCCTTGTGATTTGTCCATGTTCATTAAGCTTTTTTCTGAATGCCCATTTTGTTCCAATGATATTTTTGTTTTTTGGTGTTGGCACCAGTGTCTAGGCATAATTCTTTTCTATTTGGTCTATCTCCTCATACATGGCTTGAATCCATTCTTCATTTTCTAAAGCCTCCCTTGTTGTCTTAGGCTTGAATTCACACAATAAACATGTAGGCTCTCCTAACTTGCTTTTGGTCAGAACTCCAGTTTCTTTATCTACAATGATTTTTTTAGGCTTGTGATTTCTCCTTACATACTATGCCAAAATAAGTTCTTCTTTCTTTTCTCCTTTCTCTTTAGGTTCATTAATAAGATTGTCAAATTCAGCTTCTAATTGCTCGGCAACCTCTTCCTGATACTCGGCAACATCCTCCTATCGCTTGGCATTTTCTTCTTGTCATTCAACATTATTTCCTTGACACTTAGCATTGCTTACCTAAGACTCTGCATCAGGTGCAAGTGTGTCACGTGCCTCTCCTTCTTCTATATCGATAAATGATCTATAATCTTTTGGTTCTCTCTTGCTTTCCTATTCATTTTTCTCTTTTTTGATGTATACTTTATTTTGGGTATAAACAGTTGTACTTACAACTTCTCTCTAGTACTTTTGTGTAACATTCTTCTCTATCATTAGTTTCCTTGCATAATCCATGATAGATCTGTTCCTTCTTTTTGTTATACCATTCTATGGAGGTGTCCTAGGTGCAGACATCTGTCTCTTGATTCCTCTATCATTGCAAAATAGATTGAACTCATTTGATATGAATTATCCACCTCGGTCAGATCTCAAACATTTCAAGTTCCTACCTATCTCTTTTTCAACCTTAGCCAAATACCACTTAAATAACTAAAATACATCATATTTCTCTTTTAAAAACATTACAATCATCATTCTAGTGTAATCATCAACAAACAGAATAAAGTATCTAGCACCACAATAGCTTTGTACACCCATAGGTCCGCAAAGGTCAGTATGAACCGAATCTAAAACATTTTCAGAAGTAAAAGTCTTGCTCTTGAAACTAGACTTTGTCATCTTACCCAACTAACATTATTTGCACATTACATTATCAGGTTTCTTCAATCTAGGTAGTCCTCTCACTTTCTTCTTTTTACTAATATTTACTAGATTGTCAAAGTTAACATGACATAACTGCTTATGCCATAACCATATATCATCAAGTTGTGTAATCAAACATGTCTCCTCAGATAGGTCTAGATAGAACAAATTACCTCTTGTCTATTCTCCTCTTTCGATAAGTTCACCAGTGGCATCAAATATTTTAGCCTTCCTATGATGAAATTCCACTTGGTAAACAGTGCTATTAAGTTGTACAACACTTAGTAGATTATAGTTAATACCTTCAACCCAATAATCATTTTCACAAGTGATCTTATCAGTCAGCTTAATTAATCCTTTACCCTTAACAGGACATGGTGCATCATTACCAAACTTAACACTTCTACCTTTGTAATGATCTAGGGTATCAAACTTACTTTTTTCACCAGTCATGTGGTGTGACAACCACTATCAATAATCCATTTATCATTTTTGTTCACATAGGATACAAGTGCAATTTTCTCATCTTCATCAGAGTCATCTTTCATAACAACATAGACTACTTCAATTTCAAAATCATCATTATCAGTGTCAGTTTCTTCTTCAACAATATAATAGGATTTCTTACCTTTATCTTTGTAGTCCTTGTACCTTTGGTAACCTCTATTTTCTCTCTTATCTTTGGGCTTTCTATCTCTTTCCTCATCCTTGTCATCCCTATCAGGACATCTTGTAGCTATATGACCAACTTTTGCTACATGAGAAACATATGATAGGGATTTTACCTTTATACTTGTCATTTCCTCTTTTCAATCTTCTGGCCATAAGAGATTCAAGATCCTCTAGTTCTTCATTAGAAGTGTCACTATCACTTTCACTCTCACTAATACATATTTCTTTTTCTTTCTTAGACTTATTCAGAACCATTTTTGACTTAAATACATATTCAACATTAGCAACAGTGAAGTGATCATAATTAGAAAGCTCAAAATTAGTAAGCTTACCAACAAGACTTTCTAGTATTAGAGCATTACCAGGGTTAAATCTAGATTCTTGAATTGTTGAAATTTTGATAGCATAAATAGGATGCAAAGTTCTCAATACTTTTCAAATAATAGTCTCATCATCAATAGTTCCATTAGCTCCTCTAATAGCATTTACAACCTCTTTTATCCTACCACAATATTGAGTAATATTCTCACCTTCTTGCATTTTCATTTCATCAAATTTACCTCTCAGGCTTTCATCTTTTTCCCTTAGTACATTTATGTCACCACCATAGATGTTTGCAAGAGTTTCCCACATTTGATTTGCATTTGTGTAGTCGTTAATGTCTTCAAATTCAAGATAGCTTAAAGTAGATGCAATCTCCAACATTGCTTGATTGTGCTCTTGTTTAGCTCTCATCTCCTCAATTGTCAAGGGTGCAACAGGTGTAACATAGTCATGTTCAACATAATACTTCACTGAGTCACCAATATTGGCTAGATGCAATTTCATTAGACTCTACCATGCAGGGAAGTTCTCCTTATTTAGCTTCGGTACCTCCTTCTTATACATCCTGATCATTTACTTTAAGTACCTTTAAACTTGTTCTTTGTAAGCACCAATAGCTCTGATACCAACTATTAATATGATTTAGAACAATAGAGAGGGGGGTTGAATTAGTTGTTCTTAGGTCCAGATGTATAAATTAAACTTTTAAACACTTCAACAACTTATATCTAACAACCAATAGCTACTTGGTCATTATTGAGTGTGTATCAGAAACATATAGCAGTGTAGTCCACTATCCAATAGTATTTAACTTACAAAACACATAAATGTTCAAACCAAAACATTCACACAAGCATTAAAACAAGGATTTATAGTGGAAACCCAATTTGGGAAAAACCACTTTGTAACATGGTACTGATATTTACACTCTTCTGAAGTGAGCTTTGTGAAAAGCCAACCTTGTCAAAGGTTTACAAATACACTGCTAGGTGTGACTCGGTTAAAGGATTTAAACCACCTTGTTAGGAGTGCATCTTGTTAGAGGACTTAAGTACATTCCATTAGAATGCAACCTTGATTAAATGATTTATACAATGACAATTAGGTCAACCTTGATTAAAGGATATAAACTGATATAATGGTTAGAAAGTAACAATAGTATTTGATTTGAAAACATACAACTGACTTTCCAAATAATAGATCCAATTCTTACATATATATGTTGGCTTACTGACTAAGATCCATTTCCATCTCCATCACTGATCTTCTTGGAAAACCCTTCAAGCAATCAAAACTCCTTCTCCTTTAGCCTTTTCTACTTATTCAGTCAATAACAAAAACAACTCCAACATACTACTTCAACCTCACACTTAGGTTTCCTTAATAATTCTCTGATAGGTAGATCCATCTTTTTCTACTTAATCTCCTCTGTAGATCTTAGGTTTAGGTCATATTCATCAAATGCTTCCAACATTATGTTCTTCATCCATCCTTCTAGAAACATCTCTAATCTCTTTATGAAATCACAATAAAATGGTTTACTATCCATTAAATGCTCCATACATTCAATAGTAAAGTCAACATGATTTACATAAGCCAAGAATTCAACTATGTCGGCTAGGGATCTGAATTCTTCCTCAAATGTAAATATCTGATGGTCAATCAATACTATGTTCAACTCCTTGATCATCACTACGTAGCTTAGTCAACACTCAAAACTATTTCCCTCAGCTAATACTGTCTTCCTTGGCAATAAACCAATGTTCGGTTAACACTTAATTTACTCGACATATACTGGCTCGGTCGACACTAACATCACTCAGCTTAAACTAGATTTCTTCACTTTTTCTTGGTTAAGCCTACTTGTTAAGTCTTTCTTTTCACTTAGACAAACAATAAATTATCTTATCATTGTGCCATATAATCAAGTACTCATTGAAGTATCAAGATAACTCAACCTTTCCTTAGGTGCTATTAGTATCATCCTTTCCCTAATCCTTCTCAACAAATAAAGAGATATAGTACTTTCTTAGATAGCAATAGTCTTACTCGTTAAGGTTTGACATCAATGAAAATAGAAAAATTGCTTCAATTGTAGTTTCCAATAGTAAGATTATTTCATGGTTTGGCAAGTTTTTACCGAAAGTTCATTAGGAATTTCAGTTGAATTTTTAATGCTATGGTTGAGACTATGAGAGGAGACAAAAGAGGATTCAAGTGGACATGGAGCTGATAAAAGTTTTGAGACTCTGAAACAGAAGGTTGTTGAATTGCCTATTTTGGCATTGCTTGATTTCAATAAGGTATTTCAAGTGGAATGTGATGCAAGTGGTAGTGTAATTGGAGTTGTGTTGAGTCAAGAAGGTAAACCTATTTCTTTCTTTAGTGAAAAGTTGAATGATGCAAAAAGGAAATATTCTTTGTATGATCAAGAATTCTATGCTATTGTTCAAGCACTAAAGAAACAAAGACATTATTTGATGCCAAGTGAATTTGTGTTGTATACCGATCATAAGGCTTTGCAGTATTTGGGTAGTCAGAATAAGGTGAATTAGAGATATATGAAATGGTTTGAGTATTTGCAAAGTTATACATTTGTGATTAAACATAAGAGTGGAGTTACTAACTAAGTTGTTGATGCATTGAGTAGAATAAGATCCTTGATGGCCGAGATGAAAATTAAAGTTTTAGGCTTTGATGAAATGAGAGACTTTTATGAGTTTGATCCTAATTTTTTTGAGCCATGGAGAAAGTGCAGAGCACCTATTCAAGATCACCCAAGTACTAAATGGGATGAATATTCTATTCAAGAAGGTATGTTGTTCAAAGGTATTTAGTTGTGTATATCGAGAGGACCAATGAGAACTAATTTGATAAAGGAGAAACATAGAAGTGGTTTGGGTAGACATTTTGGTGTTGATAAGACATTAAATTTGCTTAAGGAAAAATAATTTTGGCCATAGTTGTAAAAAGATGTTAAAAAATTTGTGAAAATTTGTGGAATTTGTCAAGTTGAAAAAGGAGTAAGTCAAAATATTGGATTGTCTACACCAATTGCTATTCCTGATAAACCTTGGATTGACATCAGTATGGATTTTGTTCTTGGCTTACTAAAGACAGTTACAGGTAATGATTCTATATTTGTTGTTGTGGATAGATTTTCTTAAATCGCACATTTTATACCTTGTAGAAAGACATCAGATGTAGTACATGTAGTAGATCTTTTCTTTAAGAAAATTGTCAGATTGCATGGATTACCGAGGAGCATTATCTCTGACTCAGATAGTAAATTTGTTGGATACTTTTGGAGAGCTCTTTGGAGAAAGTTTGGTACCAAGTTGAAATATAGTTCTACATTTCATCCACAAACCGATGGATAGACAGAAGTTGTGAATAGAAGTTTGGGAATTTTTTTGAGATGCTTAGTTGGAGACACACCTAGTAATTGGCATTATGTGTTGGCACACGTAGAGTTTGCATACAAAAATTTAGTGAATAGGAGTTGGAAAAACACCATTTGAGATTGTGAATGGCATACAACCAAGAGGTATATCTGATTTGAGGGATATTGCTAATGAAAGAAAGACAAGTGCTAAAGGAGTAAAATTTGTTCATTACATGAAGACATTGCATGAAGATGTGAAGCTTAAGCTAAAAAAGAGTAATTAAAAATACAAAGATAG
Organism: Chamaecyparis obtusa; assembly: GCA_027943335.1. NCBI lineage: Eukaryota > Viridiplantae > Streptophyta > Pinopsida > Cupressales > Cupressaceae > Chamaecyparis > Chamaecyparis obtusa. The sequence goes on along the minus strand of BSBK01008654.1, from coordinate 1,145,213 downwards.
AGATAATAGATCAAGGAGAAATAAGACTTTTGATGTTGGTGATGAAGTGATGGTTCATTTGAAGAAAGGCCGATTTCCTGTTGGAACATATGGGAAGTTTAAAATGAAGAATTTTGGACCTGGCAAGATTATGAGAAAATTTGAAAGTGGAAATGCATATGAGATTGAGTTACTTGATGACATGGATATATCACCTATTTTCAATATTGCTGCTTTGTATGAGTTTCATGAACCTGATGAAGACATGGCCGTACCGATGGATTATCCTAAGAAGAAGAAGGAAGAGGTTGAAAAGATTTTGGGGAAAATAATTGGAGAAGTACAAGAGGAAAAGAATATATGGAATATCTGGTAAAATGGAAGAATAGACCGATCAAAGATAGTTCATGGATTTCATAGTCTGAGTTGGATGCAACTTGGATCATACATGTTTCATGATTTAGAGAATCATTTCAAATAACCACAGGTGTCTGATGCAAAATCCTCTCGAGTCCTTGGCAATCCTATGTCACCAAAAACTTATTTGAGTTTGTCTATGTTTCTCAGTTCCTACTTTGATTGAGTTGGTTTGGTGTTGCTTAGTTTCCTTTGTTCATCGATGTTGGTTAGTTATCTCTAGTGCTTATTTATTTCCCTAGCCCTTGGTGATGCTTGTCTCACACTCGGTTGGCTTTGCTTACTGACGGGTTTCTTTTGAGTTTCTATTGAGGCTGACTTGTGCATTTAATTTGGGTCATAGATTTAATGTTGGTATCTATTATTGGGAAGCATGTGGACCTAGATGTGTTCATTCCTTCCATTGATTGTGGATGTAAAGGCCAACTTGATTTGGTAGCCTCTTGTATAAATGTAGTTTTTTGGTTAGAGTTTAGGGAGTCAATTTTGATAGAAGATAGAAGTTAGAAGAATAGAGATTATCTAAAGATCCTCGCATGTTGGAAGACTTATGTACTTGATTGTAATATGTAGCCATAATCAAGAAGGCCTTATAGCCTAGCATGTATGAATCAATTTGAAGATAATATATGAAAGAAATCTGCATTCTCTCTCTCACTATTGTGTGTTGTTACTTCCACATGTTGTTCTGCAAGGTGGACCTGGTTAGGGTATGCCTTTGGTCCCTCACTCCATCCTCTCTTGCATCACAAAACTAACATGTCTCCATCACATATCCAAATGTGTAAGGCTCTGTGATAACTATACGGACAATCACTCATAGAACACTTCCTGTAACTCTGTCAAGAACATTGCTGACATAAGTTGATACATAAATATCTATAATAATAATTAACCTCTGCATCCATGATATCATGATGATAACATGTTCATGTTGCATATACTTAAAGCTTACCACATAAGTCTTCCATGCATGCTACTTACCATATGTTGTCATCAATGATAAACATACAGTCGGCACTAGCTTGCTAGTAAATCTCTAACAATCTCCCCCTTTGGCATTGATGGAAACATATGGAATGAAAAAAACCACCAATCCAAACAAACAATTATTTTATAACACTCTCCATTTCCTCATCAAAACTCCCCCAAGGATGAATCCTCCATCTGCTACAATATTCTCCATTTCCTCAACTGAACTGCATCCATGACTGAATACTATTCCCCCTTGCTGCTATATATTACTCCTCCTTAATTATGTATGTACTCCCCCCTTTAATACTATTTTTCATGACTATATACTACTCCCCATTTGACATTAATGGAAAAGGGTGCCAAACATTTAAGCACTGGTACTACTCCTAAAGTAGAGTAGTCAACCATCCATCAGTCACTGATGACTGATGTTCTCTTCACTTTCTATAATTAGAATTAGGGAAGGGAATTACTCCTAGATTCTCCCTGAGATACTCAAAAGTATCCTTTGGTAAAGGATTTGTGAATATATCTACTAGCTATTCCTTTGTACTCACATAATCCAATTTGACTTCTTTATTTACCACTTCCTCTCTTAGGAAGTGATACTTAATCTCTACGTGTTTTTTCTTTGCATGCATCATGAGATTTTTTGACATGTTGATAGTGCTAGTTTTATCACAATGAATAACAATAGGATAATCAATCTAAATTCCAAAATCCTTTATCATCTGCTTAATCCAAACAATTATAGAATAATTCAAAGCTACTACAACATACTTTTCTTTTGTTATTGATTGAGAAATACAATTCTACTTCTTTCTTATCTAAGTGACTAGTCTATCACCAAGAAATATTGCTCCTCCTAATGTACTCTTTATATCATCCATGCATCCTGCCCAATCTACATCTGTATATACATGAAGCTCAACATTCTCTAAATTAGGATACCATAGACCATAATCTATAGTGCCCTTCAAAAATCTAAATATTCTCTTTACTGCCATGAGGTGACTTTGTCTAGGCTCTATTGCAAATCTTCCAACTATGCCAACTACATTAGAAATATCAGGTCTAGATTGAGTAAGATATATGAGTTTACCAATCATAGACTTGTACAATGTTATATCTCCTGCTTGAGAATCATCTTCTTTTGTAAGCTTGCATCGTGTTATCATAGATGTATCCATTGGCTTGCAATCATCCATCTTAAACTTTGTCAATATATCTTTCACATACTTAGACTAATTAATGAAAATAGCTTTCTCTAATTGTTGCACATTTAGTCCCACAAAGTATTTGATAGGTCCAATCATAATCATCTCAAACTTTCTCTGCATCTCCTTAGCAAATTTTGCACTAATTTTGTCATTACCCCTAAAGCTAATGTCATCAACAAATATAGCTACAAGTAGTAAATGTTTAGATGTCTCTCTTATAAATAGATTACAATTTTTTTCTCCTTTCTTGAATCCAATTTTTGTTAGATATCCATCAAGTCTCTCATACCAAGCTCTAGGGGCTTTCTTAAGTTCGTAGAGGGCTTTCTTCAAACTGCATACCATAGCAGGCCTATTTGATAAGGTGAATCCTTCTGGCTGCTCAATGTATACTTCTTCCTTTAACTCTCCATTCAAGAATGTTGACTTAACATCCATCTGATAAAATTTGAATTTTTTGAATGTTGCATAAGCTAGAAATAACTTAATGGCTTCTACTCTACTCATAGGTGTAAATGTGTTTGGATAATCAATAACTTCTCTTTGCACATATCCCTTACATACTAACCTTTCTTTATTCCTGTCAGAAATAGGGAATATTGAGAGGGGGGTGAATCAATATTCTACAAACTTTTACTTTTTCCCAATTATGGATATAACAGATTAGGATGATACTTGCAAAAAAAAGTAAAATAAATAGCATGAATAACAATAAAGAAAATGAACTCATAACACCATGATTTGTTCTCAAGGAAACCTTGGCCAAGGGAAAAGCTCGGTGGGGATGATACCCACAAGTGATCCACTTATCAAAAGTATCATGTTAAGGATGTTGACCCTGTTAGGAACCTATTACATACATATAGTGTCTCTTTCCTAATTAAAGGATTTAAGGCCTTGTTAGAAGCCTCAACCCTGCTAAGAGTTGGTAGTACAGATAAAATGATTACAAGATAAACTCACTGCTGAAACATGTAATATACAATGATTTCTGATTACAAAAAGATATAATGTATATAACCTTTTACTATTGCTGAATAGCTTTCCTATTCTGATCTGTCTCTTCACTTGCATATACAAAGTCTACTTTATTGACTTTTACAATTCACAACTTCACGTCTATATCTTTCGTATACATATATCAAACTATCTTCTTTGCATTACATATGTCTTACACATATACAAGTTACTAAAAATATTAACCTTTACAGTCGGCTTTACAAAACATAAAGCACTTTACAAAATACATATTAACATGGGCTTCCCAAGGGTTAAAATCTAGGATGCCATCCCTTATATGATTAATTTATTATTTTGATAAACAAAATAATCCCGTAATTACCATACTGATTCTATCTTCCTTCTCTATCCTGTCGGCTTCAACTCTGTCTTTGATAATTCTGCAATAACTTCTTCTGTACATGCCGTACAAACTTGCACTCTCAGGTGAGTCTTCAATATACATTGAAGTATCCATGTTCAAGTGTGCAAGCACTGAACTTACTTCTATCGACATCACCATCTAAAAGTATCTCTAGTTAGGCTGGAAAAATGTTGCTTACACTTAGATAATTTTACAATGCGCTCTATCTTAACTACTTACTATCATGTGTAGTCTTCATATAGATTATATGTTTCCATATTGACAAAAACTAGATATCTAACTCACCCAAATCTCCAAAAATTTCCCCCTTTGTCATTGGTGGCAACATATAAGAAAACTGGCTAAGTGATACAAAACTTCAAAATTATGGCCATAACAAAAAATTCTTCAATATACATTTATCTCCAAATATCTTATATATCATCTATACTCCCCCTAGGAATATACTCCATGTCATATATCAATATATCAAATTTTTTTATCACTCCCCCTTTGACAACAATGACAAAAAGGGTGTCAAAAATGTGTACTAAAAAATGTTTACCTTTGATTCAAAATTGCAGAGCTGGTAGGCTTGCAACAAAATTTGCAAAATTTACTTTCATGCTCTCAACTCCTTCTCCCATGCCTTCTTAATGGTGTCTGAAACACTAAGTAGTGCACATAAACCATAAGATGAAATCTGACATGAACACAGATTTGCATAGTTAAATTTCTGATAAGATGTCTTGGATGAAAGACATTCTTCCAATTGTCCTTCAATGATGCTTATTTTAATTGAAATGTGCTCTCTTAGTAGAGTGAATCTTCTCAATTTCCTTTCTCTTTCATCACTAATAATTCTAATTTCATTATACACTTTATTGATTTTCTTCTCAAGATCTAATATCTTCACATTCGGGCTCAATAAAAGATTTACCTTTGTTTGAATTTCTACCTCTTTTTCTTTTATCTTCTCAGTCAAATTTGATACATGATTCTCTATTTTTTTACACTAAATGTACAAGGCTTTACCTCTGTCCAAATTTCTCCTAAGTTCCTTGATACATACATCTAGATAGTAATATCATTTCTGATATTCTAACATATATCTTGAAATATTTTGGCCTCATAGGCTGCCTGAGCCTTTATTGTAGCTATGTCTAATAAGTTAGTGAATTCACTGTCAAATGCCTTCACAACTTCTTTATCTTTTAGTTGTGGATCTGCCACTGATATATGACTGGTTACAACACTCTGCAACTTCTCTGTCACTTCAAGAAATGCTCCTTCAAGGCTTTTCACTTTCTTGTTTTTACCAATAATTTTTTTCAAGGATGAGATCAACTCCATTTGATCATCATCATCAACTTCTTTTCAAAGATTAGCAAAAATAGATTCTAACTGAGGTTTATGTTGTCACTAGGGATTGCACCCAAGTATGGCTAAGTGTAAACCCAGCAAAAATATGAAACATGGGACTATTCTCAGGCTATGGGTAACCTATCCGAGAATAGACCTTTGGATTAAGGGCCAGCTTCCCTTTGAATCAACTAAAACTTAACTGAACTTTTAAGGAAAAGGGGAGAGAGAGTGTATGGAAATTGAAAACTAACTAGGCGATTCACCAAACTTTGATAGATCCACAAACTGAAAACAAACTGACAATATGATTCAGAACATAACCTAAGCATCACAACTCCTCCCTGATCTGATTTTTCCCTTAGAAATAACCAGGTGCTAGTTGTAAATGAGAAGGGAAAATGAATTCCACAAACCCAAATACATTCAAATGCACATAGATTGAGACTTGAAGAAATAACAGTGCTTGTTAACATCAAAATGAACAAAATATCAAGTAAAGGACTATTTTTTATCACAATACATGACATCTAATCGACCAAAATAACTCACAAAGCTGTAGGAATAAGGACAATTGCTATAAACTAAATTGAAGGGAGTCAAAGTATAGCTTGCTTCTCCAGAGCTACAAACATTCACCTCCAGGAAAGAGGGGAAGAAGAACTAACCTCAATCACACAAGTGAGAGGTATATAAAACAAGGTCCAGGAATCTGCATTCATGACCCTCAACCTTACCAAAATTAGAAAAACTCTGCATTTAGGCCCATGAATATGCCTCTTAAATCTATATGCCAAATTCCTGAGATTATAGGGGGGAGTGGAAAAAAGGAATCCTAGAAAGGTGGTCAAACAACAATACCCTATCCACTCTGAGTCATGTACTAAAAATAACATTCTAACAATGGTTTATAAAAATACCATTATCAGAAATTAGAATAAGGAAGCAATGACTGTTCATATTTAAAATATTTACCCCTATGAGTTTATTTAAACATGGATTTAAACCTTTTATTTCCTAAGTCAATAAATGACTCTCAACCCTATCAAGGGGAAAGTACATTTAATAACCAAAAATAAATCCATGCTTAAATTACATTGGCATAAAAAATAAAAACAATTAATAAGTTCAACCCTATAAAGGGATAAACATATTAATAACCCTATATCCATGCCATTTGAAATACTTAAGCAAAAGGAAAAAGTAATAAATTCTCAACCCAAGGAAAGGGGAGAATATATTAATCAATGATCTCGATCCAAAACCCTCATGATGAGGAAATGACAGTCACTTCATCTTCTAGCACTTGGAAAGTTGCCAATCTCTGCATTTGACAAGCTGTCATCTTCACTAGCACTCTGTATGAGTTCAGTTTGGAAACATCTATCCTTTTGAGTCTCACAGCATTAGCATCTTGGAGGTACACTACTATTGATTTTCCTCTACATATCATGTTCATTTTTTTTAGGGTATAGGCATTATATTTTAAAAATATCTGCTACTTGTAATTCTATGATTCTGATGTTTTACTATCATGGCTTTCCTCTATTTCTTGAGCCTACTAATATAATTTTGAGGGCATTACTATTTGTATGCATTTTTTTACATGATAGCCCATGAGGAAATAGGGCATCAATGTCTATTATGTTTCAAAATTCCTCTGTATTCAAGGGCATATTTTATAGTGTTCTTTGTATTCATATTTAGGGCCAAGAGCTGGGGTACCATCACTTTATTGTCTTGAGCTTGCTTGCCATCTAAATCCAGAGCCCGAGCCTTGAGAATCTAAGCATATATTTTAATTTTACATCCACTCAGTACTTTGATGGCATTGTTGCTTCTTTAAAGGCATATGTTATGGCATAAATTAATATTGGTTTTGTTATGCACTACTTGGGTTTGGGACATCATTGATACCTAGCCCAAAACCTAGGGTATCAAATGTTGAACATTACACTCATTTCTTTCATGTACATCACTATTTTAACTCTTTTCTCTCTTTTGGATGGCCCGTGAGCCATTGCATAACTGATTGGCATCTTTATTTGAAGAGGCTCGATGGCCCAAAAGTTAGGGAATCATGGTTTTGATCTTACCACTACTAACTTCCTAGGGTTGAAGAGCCTAGGGCATCATCTCCTTGACCCATGAGGAATCCTTCCTTGTTGAGCTCTATCGGTGGTGGCCCTACTACTTCATTTTCTTGTGTTATATGTAGCCCATAAATCTGAAGCATGTGCTTTATATTTTGGAATGCCTTGTTGAGGTGGGGTCGAGCCTGCTGGTGAATCCATTATTTAGGCACCTTCCTCAATGTTAAATTATTACTCGATCCTATCATGTTTATGCACCAAATCTGATTGCTACGGCATGGCACAATCCATGACACACTATTTTCTGATTGTTGTTGGAATGGACACCTTGAGCCTCATCATGATGTTGTATACTTTTTCTCATGGTGTCATGATATGTTATTACCTCTGTTAGTTTGCAAGGCATTGAGGGTTCACATTTGCTATCATTATGGCACCGCCCTATGTTTATCATGGATGGCTCATTGCATCATGTTTGAGATCCATCGTATATGCCAGCATGTTTAGAATCATAGGCCATTACATTTCTTAATACTTACCTTTTTTGTTTCTACTCTTGCACTGCTCGTGAGCTTGATTTGTAACCTGTTTATCATACATGGTTGCTGATTATCTTTGAAATGTGTATTGAACTTGCTATTGATGTTTTGGGGTCAAGCCTATTGTATTCAAAGCTATGACACCATGTTTATGATGTTCATTGTTTCACCTTTGTGCTTAGCTTTTTAAGTAACTCAGGGCCCATGAATTGTTTCTTGGATGTATTTTCCCTATTCTTGAATTGTTGCAGTGCCTTGGGACTTTTCTTTCATGTAGTCTGGTTAGATTCATGTGGTATCTTTTCTGTTTGCCATGGTTTTTTAATGCTCATATCCACTGTTGGCACATTTGATTTGTTGGCATGATTGTCCTCAGCATGCTTGCTAGTATTTTCATAACACCATATAGAGATGCATTTATGACATACTATTTTAATTGATGGTACCAATTCATATTCCAACATGCATTATCTGATCACTTCTCCTCATGATGATATGCCACTATTCTGGTACTGATTTACCCAACTGAAACCTATTACTTAGCTCATAATGTTGATGAGGAATACCCCCTTGAAATTTCTAGTGCTCCATGCTTCAATTGATATGGATCTATGGTTCTTGAGTATCCCACTGATACTAAATGTTTCCCCATTCATCATGAGTGTTCTTTCCCTATGATGTAGCCACTGCCAAGGAAATGAGGTTTTGCTGGCATCGACTGCATCACAGGTCAAGTTCATTCATCTACACATGGAACAAACACATTAGTGAAAATAATGGTATTTATTTTATTTTCAGAGCCTCTTTTATGCACATGTCCTCAGCACATCCCATGTTAGAGGTGTATAGCTAAGTGCATGTATGCATGCTTGTAAATACTTTGATACTAGACATTGTTTAGATCCATTGGATCTAACCCACTTCTCTTCTCTTATCTGTAGGTTCAGGATTATAGGAGCACACTGGGAACACCATGGAGATAGACTCATTACCAGGCAATGTCTGGTACCCCTATATCTATGCTCATTATATATGCATATTTGCACTCATTTATGTAATTCTAGTAATGGCTATGCTCACGACATGTGTGAGCTTAGATAGATGTTCTTTTCAGTTCTTTCCCTCTTGTACATCATGTTTAACCTTGATATATGCACATGTAATCTTATATGCAGTTCATTTCCTTCCCCTTCATGTACTTTGAAAATGAAATGAACACAAATTTTAAGCAAGGTCACCTAATAACACAAACTAGGGTACTGTAGCTTCATCTAGTAACTAGGCCTCCAAAAGAGTCAAAATAATGGCAAGAGTTTCTCTACTGCAATCTTAGGAGTGGGACTGATTTCTATCTTTCCTTGTGCTCCTTCCTATCCTACAATCTCTATGTTTACCTAAATCTCTACTTTCTTTTTCTCTTCTTCTCTTGTTTCCTCTCTTTCTTCCTCTGCAACTATTGTGTCATGTTCCTCCATAGCCGAATTGTCAACAATGTTTTCAAGGTTACTGAAGGGATTATCATCACTGTCTAGTGTGATACTTGTTCCTTCCACATTCATCATTTCATCTTCAATGATAATTGTAGGTGGAGAGGGACTTTTATGCTACTCAGCTTCCTAAGCTTGATCTACTGCACTTGAGTGCTTCCTAACACCTGTAGTCATTACCTTTACAATTGCTTGTTTAGTTTCCTTGTTAATTTCTTCATAATTTTCTCCCATTATTTGAATTGTTCTTCTTTTTGTTCTTAAGTGAGTACTAAGATCTTTCATTATTTCCTTGAAATGATCTGTTAATCTCTACTGAGCATTCAAGGTTGTCATTAGTATAAAAAATTGTCAAACAGATCGGTCGGTAACTTATATTGAGTTGGTTGATAACTACAAGCAAGACAGAGCAGTCGGTAAAGTTTTACACCAAGCATTACACTATTTACCAAGCACCAGTAGACACCAACATCAATAGTCAGTAAACACCAAGCATCACAGTATACATCGAGCATTCTATACAGTGTTTACCAATGATCACAAAAAATGGCATAGTAATCATAAATGGCACATTCTTCTATGAAGATGGTTACAACAGATCATAAAATGGTTTACGAAGATCAAGGAGCATTTATTGTAATAGATATTCATTAAATGTAATGTTTATCTTATTTGTAATAGTTGATCTAGGTTAATTTTGCACCATAGATCTTAGGGTTATGATAAGCTTTGTAACCTAATTTTTGCTTAAGCGGCAAAATAGAACACTATATATTCAATATGTTCACACCACTTTATGTGTGTTGTTGAATTGAGATATATGATTAACGAAGCACTTGAAGTCATTGCCTAACTTCAAGATAATCAGTTGGGGGAATAAAACAATATACCGAACAGATTTAGAGAAGGCAACCAAGCAGAACAGAGTAAAGATTCATCACGGTCAAGGTGATATTTTATCAGAGAAATATAAGATCTATTTTAGATAATTGAGTGTCAAATAGCAGATATTTTTCATCTTACTTTCTGACAATTGTAATAGAGCTTTTTGTTAAATCTCTTAACAGAGTAGACTTAACAGTCTTTTGTAAATCTCTTAACTGAGTGCACACTTTAGTAGTGTTGCTAAAATCCTATAACTAGGTAGATCTAGCTGATCTAATATGTCACTCCTAATAAGGTGAGATCACTAGAAGTGATCAAAACTTGTAGCCTTAACAGGCAAACCTTTTCTATCTGCAGTAGTGAAGAATTTGTGGGTGTCATCCCCACCATAGTTTTTACCTTCTAACAAGGGTTTCTGCGTTACCAAAATACTTGCATTATGTGATTTTCATATTGATCTCATGTTGTTTACTTTCTTAAGTTAACTAGATGATTGATTTATGCAATTAGATACTAGTCAATTTGGTCGGTTAACACAGATTGCTAATATAGATTTGAAAGGTATTACAAGTGAAAGTTTTGAAGACACTGATTCACCCCTCCCCTCTTAGTATCTATCTCTCCTAATTCCAACAATTGGTATCAGAGCTCAGTTCTCTTGTTGAAAAATTTAACCACTGAAAGGTAAAAGATCTAACTCATGGAGAGATATAAGCTTGACAAGTCTATTGAGAATCAAAAGTTACAAATGCATATGTTTGTGGAATAGTATAAGCAAGCCAAGGAAGAATTGAAGAAGTTACTGGTTGATAGGAAGAATCTTGCAATCTTGTAGAGTGAGATCGGTTATCATGAAAAACCTATTGATGATATATTTGATCATGTTGGATCAAGTTCTGGAACCATCTCTGACGGATCCAAAAGTATAATCACTGATTTATCTAAAAAGAATCAGCATCTTTCTGAATAAGTAAAATCACTTCAAATAAGTCAAGAATCCCAGATGGTAAGAATGGTGGAAATTATGAACAATGCTAGACAAGCTGAATAAGATTAGAATATGGCTATTGAAGACCGAAGACTGATGACTGAACAACTTCAAGCAAAAGAAAGTGAAATACAGAGACTCACTGATCGACAATTCCAAGCATCAAATCAGATAATGACTGTCAATCAAGAAATGAACCGAGTAAATGGAGAACTATCAAGAAGACTTGAAGATGTTGCAATACTCAGAGTAGACAATGAAAAATAGAGAAATGAATTAAAGACACAAAAGCAACATAATGAAATGATGAAGATAGCTGAGGAAAGTTCCAAAAATATTGATGATTTCTTGACTAATCAGAAAAGAGTTGGAAGTAAAGCCAGTATAGGCTACACTGGTGAAGGAGAATCATCACAACAAGCTGAAAATGTCAACAAAAATCAAAGTCAGAAACCTAAAGTGGTAGCATGTTATCACTATGGAAAATCAAGACATACATCAAATGTGTGTAGAAGTAAAGCACAAGGTAAAGCTCCTATCACTCCTAATTTTAATGGATACTATTACTATTGTGGAAAGCTTGGACATCCTACTTATGAGTGCAGAGCTAAGCAAAAGGATCTTACTAACAATACCACTATAAAGAAGATATGCTACACTTGCAATAAGCATGGACACACTGCAGGAGAATGTAAATAAAAAATGAAACAAGTCTGGACACCTAAGGAGAAACCACAACGCAGGCCATATCAACTGAAGAGACAAGGTAACTCATATGTTTGGGATTACAATACATGGACTAATTGTGTTGTATGTGGTCAGTATGGACATATTGCAACAAACTACTATAGAAAGGGTTGGACTGGATACTCAAGAAGTTGGACAAGTACTGGAATGGCATGTATGCACTGTTACAAGGTTGTACATTTAAGAAAGAACTATAGAGACCAAGCACTTGATGAAAATGATATATTTGAAAGTAGTTATAACATTTTAGAGATCACAAGACTAAGGAACACTATGTGGAAGAAGGCATCTAGTGAGAATGCTGAGTCAAGTAACACCGTCGGTGAAACCTCATCCACTGGACTGGGTGACATCGCTAATTCCACTTAAGGTGACAAAGGTATGTATGGAACTAACATTTCCAATGATCATATTTTACATACAGTTCCTTATATATGATGTACAAATACCAAATCTACATGAATGAAGATGCACCATGGTTTTATATGTTATGAGCTAACAATGTCTTATAGTTGGTAAAAGAGAGACCGAGAGTTGGTTACCTGTTGGTAATCACTACACAAGGTTAACCGATGATAGTACAAACTGATGAAGAAATCCTATGTTAACCGAGAAGAGAAAATTGTAGACATCACCGAGCTGACAGTTGTGTTGTACTTAAGTTTAGGTTGAGCATTTAATGCATGAAAGTTTGAGCGGGAATATCGAAAGGGTTTATAAATATGTGGAAATAGAGTTTATTATCACATTGCAATTTTGAAGAGTGAAAATTCATAGAGCAGAGTTCGAACTGAAAATTGCATAGAAAGATTGAAAGCAACTACAGATCGAACTGATGATACTCTTCAACTAAACTGAGTAAGTTCTTTTGCAACTTGACACCTATTACTCTTTGCTTGCTGAAACCCTAGATTTGTTTTATGGCATCGACATCATCTGCAAGAAAATCAAGCATCACTGAGGAGGAAGTAGAACTGATTGTAAGAGCTAATTTTGCTGAGGAAAAATTCAAACCACATTCGAAGGTCGCAGCTCAATAAACAATATTGGAGCTTTTTCAAGTATTCCAGATAGGGTTTTACTAATAGAGGATGTTAGGTCATACATTCACTGCAAGATCAGTGAAATTGGTGATTTTGAGACCGTTGCAGCATATCAACAAATTTGTGGACCTGATGGTAAGTTAAAAGATGAACATAAAAAGAGTCAAGAATCAGGGTTATCTAATTTTACTTATCTCCCACAAAGATTTAGTACTGATTGGATAAGAATCGTACTTAGCAGATTTCATGATGAAAAATTGTGGCTAGATAAACCTGTTGAGATCAACAAGAAGATTATCAGTAAGGTAACTGGATACCCTACTATCGATAAAGCTAAATCTTTTCACAGTTCATCTCACAATGATGTAGAAAAGAACACTGGAGCACAATGGGATGACAGAGCCTTAAAGATTTCAACAATCAAGGACCCAGTGGTGAAATTCACAACTCATCTCATCGGATACAAGATATTTCAATCTAGTAGATTGAACAATGTACCCTGTAGTGTTGGTGACATGGCTTACAAAATCATGAAGAAAGATCACTAGGTTGATCTCATTGAAATTATACTACATCAAATTCAAGAGAATATGAAGACAATAAGGTCCAAAAAGTCTAATACATGTAAGTATAGATCACTCCTTGTGTGCATATTTCTCTATCTACAAAAATTTGTGCCTGGTATCAGTAAAGTAACATGGCAATTAGATAGACCGATTACCTCCCAGATTAGTGAAATGATGGAGAGTTTAGGATAGAATTTTAACAATGAATTTGCTGCATATTTCAAATAATTGAATACTAGGATGCAACAAAGGTATAGAATTCCAAGGGAATTAGTTGATAAGTTTGAAAATGATATAACCTTTGTAGTAAGTACAGATTTTTCTATGATCAAGGCAGTAGAACCTAGAATCAAATGGTTGGCATCGATGGGTTATGAAATGAACAAATATTTTGCCTTGAAATCAATCAATGCACTATTGGCATTACTGATAGACATCATTGCCACTAGGTTCAGAAATTATGATGAAGCTAAATCAAGAATATCAACTGACAAGAGATTGGTAAAATGTCTTGTAGGGTGAAGAAAATGAGGAAAGACCTTGATGCTAGGTATGGAAATGCATCATACTCACCTAAGGAGTCACTAGTTAAAGAGGTAACTGAAGGTCAGTTAATGCTAGCTGACAAGCCCTATGACAACAAGGAAACTGAGTCAGATAAGAACAAGGATACTACATTGGTTCCTCCAGCTAAAGATGAACAAGAAAAAGGCATAAAGAAAAGATTGTCTACTACAGCCTCATCCCCTCCAAAGCAAGAAGAATTAAAAGTAAATAAAATGAGGGTAGCTACATCGATGAGGAAATATGTCAAAAGGAAAAACAAACCTGTAGTTGAGGCACCAAAGAAAAGAAAGAGATTAATTAGAACCAAAGAAGATGATAGAAATCAGTTCAAGGTAGTCAAATGCAAGGTAGGTACAATTGATGAAATAATTGAAGACATTATTGAGAATGGAAGTCTTGTAGATCTAGGCATAAGAAACCTTGACACAATGTCAATAGAGGACAAGACAAAACTAGACCGTGCTATCACTCAGATGATGATCAAGTTCAAAAGAGTACCAATGGAGTTTGCATGTCAATTACCAAAGGAAATAGATGATAGAGTAAATGTGCAATGGGCTACTGCACTAGAAATAGAGAGAAGGAAATGAGAAAGGTCATTAGTTCGTATTGCTACAACTATGAGCTATGGTGAAGCAAGTGAATATTTGAAAAAGTACCAACAAAGATTTTTAGTCAAGAATCAAGCTTTGAAAATATTGGATGAGAATGTGGGTGATATGGATGTCAAATGTGATTCGTTATGGACGTCAATTTTGCAAGCTGAAGCAAAAGTTGAATAGGAAGCATTCTTGAAACTATCTAGGAAGAGACAAAATTCAAAAGGTAAAGGCATTTACATTGATGATGGTAAGGGAAAGAAAGTACAAGATTCTGGTATATCAGTTACTGAGGTAATTGATATCACTGATAAGAAGGAAGAGGTAAGAGTATCACCGAAAACACTGAATCTAGTAGAGATCCACTTGAAGAAGAAAACCAATGATGATGTACTCATTGAGGACATCACTAACAGTGATCCTAATGACAAAGATGATGCAGATGTGATCATTGAGCCATACAAAGATGAAGCATCAAAGATTATTGATAGTGTGCTCACATCTTTACCGAGTGAACTACCTATACTTGTAGAGGCAGTAGAAATAATTTCACAAATACAACCCAATGCATCTATCCCTAAGCCAAATAAAGATACACCCAAAACACAAGTACCTACACAACCTACAGAGACAAATCAGCCTGATAGTACAGAGGCATAGTCTACTGAAGAACCAATAGCAATAGAAGAACAAAAGGAAACCAAAGAAACAAAGACAACTGAGGTGAACCCCTCTGACACTAGTACCGATACTCCTACACCACTCATCGAGGAGCAGAAGAAAGAAGATAAAGTGTCAATTGGGAAGGATACTCTAAAAAGTGGAGAAAGATCTATTGTTCTTACTGAGAAGAAGTCATCTCTTGGACAGAAGAAGAAGAAGAAAGGAAAAGGGCCGGTCACTATTGATGAAGTGATAATTATTCCTAAATGTGACCCAAGAACCCTAAACCCTATCAATTTAATCAAGTATGGAGAATTATGTTCCAGAAAAGCAACGCAAGAGCAGCTAAAGCAAGAGCATAAAAGAAAATATGTTCTTAATGATATATGAGATATTCTCCACCAGGTAGTACCTGAAGTAGACATTGATGATAATACTCCTATAATAGATCAACTTGCTTTGCTTGCTGATAAAATCAATACACCTGATATAGACACTAATAACAGAATTAAAGAAAGGATAGAATCCAGAATTTAGGACACATTGGCAGAATAGATAAGCCAAGAAGTGGAAATAAAGAAGGTAAAATTATCTGAGGTTATGACCGAGGCAAAATCTATTGCTCAGATAATTTGTCAATTATTGGTTAAGTTGTGTACTTCCAACAACTTCACTATAGAAGTCAGTGAAAAGATCAAAGGTTTAGAAGTAGAAATTCATGTCAATACACAAGCTTCTATCATAGAGCCAGATGCTTTTATCAGGCATATTCACTAAGTACAGGAACTCAGATGGCTAACAGTGGAATTAAGGACATAAGAAGAGATAATCATAGATCAAGTTACAGAGTTACAACTAGAACTCATTCCACACCTGAAGATTTATGAGGCACACATTGTCAAAGCTGAGTAGTTAGTGGCAACACCAAAGATTTTGGTGTTGGAAAATATCTTTGACATGCATGCACAAGTCAGTCTCAAGCATATTTCTCTTACTAACTTGAAAGAGGAGTGGGACAACCTCTTGGCCTCATTGGAGAAAACCCATCCAACAATTTTTGCTAAGATGTAAGTATACAGTACGTGGTCTATTTTTTTGTATTTGGCATTACTATCAAAAAGGGGGAAACCATGTATATATGATAAATAGGTTACAAATTTTGATGTGTATACTACATTCTATTGGGAAGCATATACCGAGGGGGAGCACTTATGAAGTACTATATGTATATGGCGGAGATATAAGAACTATATAGAACATTTTGTCTATATACATTTTGAAGTTTTGATACTAATGCCAAAGGGGGAGATTGTTAATCTCTACTGAGCATTCAAGGTTTTCATTAGTATCAAAAGTTATCAAATAGATCAGTCGGTAACTTATATTGAGTTGGTCGGTAACTACAAGCAAGACAGAGCAGTTGGTAAAGTTTTACACCAAGCATTACACTGTTTACCGAGCACCAGTAGACACCGACACTGGTAGTCAATAAACACTAAGCATCATAGTATACACCGAGTAGTCTATACAGTGTTTACATTCTTCTATGCAAACAATTACAATAGATCGTAAAATGGTTTACCAAGATCAAGGAGCATTTATTGTAATAGATATTCATTAAATGTAATGTTTATCTTATTTGTAATAGTTGATCTAGGTTAATTTTGCACCATAGATCTTAGGGTTATGATAAGCTTTGTAACCTAATTTTTGCTTAAGTAGTAAAATAGAACACTATATATTCAATATGTTCACACCACTTTGTGTGTGTTGTTGAATTGAGATATATGATTCACAAAGCACTTGAAGTCATTGCCTAACTTCAAGATAATCAGTTGGGAGAATAGAATAGTATACTGAGTAGATTCAGAGAAGGCAACCAAGCAAAACAAAGTAAAGATTCATCACAGTCAAGGTGATATTTTATCAGAGAAATATAAGATCTATTTTAGATAATTGAGTGTCAATTAGTAGATATTTTTCATATTACTTTCTGACAATTGTAATAGAGCTTTTTGTTAAATCTCTTAATAGAGTAGACTTAACAGTCTTTTGTAAATCTCTTAACCGAGTGCACACTTTAGTAGTGTTGCTGAAATCCTATAACTAGGTAGATCTAGCTGATCTAATATGTCACTCCTAATAAGGTGAGATCACTAGAAGTGATCAAAACTTGTAGCCTTAACAGGCAAACCTTTTCTATCTGCAGTAGTGAAGAATTTGTGGGTGTCATCCCCACCATAGTTTTTACCTTCTAACAAGGGTTTCTGCATTACCAAAATACTTGCATTATGTGATTGTCATATTGATCTCATGTTGTTTACTTTCTTAAGTTAACTAGATGATTGATTTATGCAATTAGATACAAGTCAATTTGGTCGGTTAACATAGATTGCTAATATAGATTTGAAAGGTATTACAAGCGAAAGTTTTGAAGACACTGATTCACCCCTCCCCTCTTAGTATCTATCTCTCCTAATTCCAACATGATCTTCATCTCTAATATCATAGAGCTTTCTGACAAAATTTTCTCTAATCTTATTAACTTCTTCAACTCCTCTCTTCTTTCTATTTACTAATTTCTCAAAAAGTTCATCTGGTATCTTTCCTTGACTACTGTCAAATTTCTTGTTAGCTAAGATCATGTGCCTAACAATTGCATTCTCAAAGTTCAATCTCTCTGAAAAATTGTATAACTCATAGTATTTATTCATCTTAGAAAAATCTCCATCATTGATAATTGAAGCATTTAATTTATCAATCTTTGGTTCCCATTTTTTCTTATTGATTCTAGTATCTTCATCATCTTTTATTTCAGATATTTTCCTTTGCACTGGGGTAAATATAGTTTTCTATCTCTTACCAGGTTCACTTTCCATTTCCTTTACCCTATTACCTGGTGGAGTGGTGGAAGTTCTTATTGATTTCCTTCGTTCCTATTCTACTTCAACTTTCACCACTTTCTCTACATTTTGAATATTTTCAATCTGATTTGCAACTGATGATAGGGGTCGAACAGACAAAACTTCTTTCTATCCAATATATCTTATTGATGTCGGGGTCTTCTTTGCCACTAGAAATTCTTGTTCTGACATTCCTGTATCCTTAAGAATTTTCTTGATAGTACTTTCCACTCTTTTCTTTGATAACTTTTCTTCTTGCAAAGAATTTGCAGAGTTAAAATTCTTCTCATAATTTCCAAATCTAGAACTGTTTGCATCCAATTTTCTCTTAAGAAATCATTTTACATACTCTTCTATCTCATTTTTAGATACTTCATATCCAAGAGGATTTATGAATTCTACTCTAGGTTCAATTGCTTCAAAAGTAAATTCAATGTCAACCATGAAACATATTTCATCTTTTTGTTCTTAAGTGAGTACTAAGATCTTTTATTATTTCCTTGAAATGATCTTCATCTCTAATATCACAAAGCTTTCTGACAAAATTTTCTCTAATCTTATTATCTTCTTTAGCTACTCTCTTCTTTCTGTTTACTAATTTCTCAAAAAGTTCATTTGGTATCTTTCCTTGAATACTGTCAAATTTCTTGTCAGCTAAGATCATGTGGCTGACAATTGCATTCTCTAATTTCAATCTCTCTAAAAAATTGTATAACTCATAGTATTTATTCATCTTAGGAAAATATCCATCATTGATAATTGAAGCATTTAATTTATCAATGTTTGATTCCCATTTTGTCTTATTGATTCCAGTATCTTCATCATCTTTTATTTCAAATATTTTCCTTTGCATTGGGGTAAATATAGTTTTATGTCTCTTACCAGGCCCACTTGCCATTTCCTTTACCCTTTTACCTGGTGGAGTGGTGGAAGATCTTGTTGATTTCCTTGGTTCCTGTGCTACTTCAACTTTCACCATTTTCTCTACATTTTGAATATTTTCATTCTGATCTACAACTGATGATAGGGGTGGAACAGACAAAACTTATTTCTATCCAATGTCTCTTATTACTGTTGCAGTCTGCTTTACCACTATAAATTCTTGTTCTAACATTCCTATATCCTTAATAATTTTCTTGATAGTACTTTCCACTCTTTTCTTTGATAACTTTTCTTCTTGCAAAGACTTTGCAGAGTTAAAATTCTCCTCATAAGTTCCAAATCTAGAACTGTTTGCATCTAATTTTCTCTTAAGCAATCTTTTTACATACTCTTCTATCTATTTTTTAGATACTTTATATGTAAGAGGATCTATGAATTCTGCTCTAGATTCAACTACTTCAACAAAAGTAAAGTCAATGTCAACCATGAAACATATTTCATCTTTGTATTTTTCTACTATAGCCTGTGGTATCCTTGATCTTTTCTTCATCAGGTTCTGAAATGTTTTGATTACCAAGGTTGCACTCTCATTAACCTTGTCTATAGGGTGTCTCAGATACACCTTGTTAATTCTCTCCATAGTGGTTCTGTTATCATTCCAATCTTCTCCAATAGTATATGGAAATCTTCTCAACAAATGTAAAAACAAATATGTGATCAAGGATGAGAATTTGAATTATGAGTTCTTGGTTTTCTTTATCTTTTCAAGGTTCTCAAACAACTGAATTCCCAAAATTTCACACATGTCAGCTTGTACTTTTTCTACACACATCAGATAAGCTGCATGAATCATACCAGCTGCCATGTCATC
The DNA here is from genome assembly GCA_027943335.1 of Chamaecyparis obtusa. Lineage (NCBI taxonomy): Eukaryota > Viridiplantae > Streptophyta > Pinopsida > Cupressales > Cupressaceae > Chamaecyparis > Chamaecyparis obtusa. The sequence goes on along the minus strand of BSBK01008654.1, from coordinate 1,125,064 downwards.
TTCTCTAGAATTAGTATAGAATTTAGATGTTAAGATCTTACATACATATCTGACATCATCCTGAATTATCTTGCTTATTACAATTCCTCTGCCATTATAAGATGATTTAGTGCTATCTAGTACTATCTTCTTTACATTCTTCTCATTAAATGGTATAACTCTAGATTTTGATAAACCAATTACTTCATGAATTAGGTCTATTATTATGTTAATTACTCTGTCATCTAACCAAAACTTTCCATTATGAATTCTGCTCAAAATTATCTTGGTGCATTCATCATCATTGAATTCATATTGCAGTGAATACTTCATGATTTCATTTTCTTTCAGATGTTCAAACTCTACTTTAAATGGCATATCTTGATTGTATAATTTCTCATACTCCTTAGTTAAATCACTTTCACTGAGGGTTTCAATTTTTCTTTTCAAATAACCTTGAACATCTTCTAAATGCAAAACTCTGTTTGGTACAGATGATAAAGCAAGACTAGGGTCTTCTTCCAAGGGTTATAGTAGTTCCCTTTTAACTCTAGGTCTAATAGTATCTCTTACATGATGAATAAGTGATACATCCATGATTTCTACAAATTCTTTAACTATCTGATATATTTTCTTAGTAAAATACCTCGATTTCATGATTCAGGGCTTTGCATAGATGCGGCACAAAATTCTTTCACCAAATCTTGCAAACTACTCTCAATAACTGTTGTATTGATCTCCTTATCTCTTGTAGTCACTTTAGTGATCAAATAATACCAATCATAAGCTTTTAAACTTTCAATCTTACAAGATTCTGACATTGCATTCAATTCCTTTGCCGCTTCTTTCCAAAAAGTTGTTCCCGATTTCTTGCAAAACTTCAAACTTCTTGCGAACTCGCATACATTCATATTAGCTCATGCACTCTTAAACATAGCATCATTACATCACATACTACCTTACATTAACTATGGAAGACTCAATTCATCCTACACTAACTTCTACACTATCCTAAGTTCCTACTCTAATGCATTCTTTATGAATTTAAGTGCTTTGAGATGGGTTAGAAAGAGGTTCACACTTACTATTAGATACTTCACCTGTTTGATTACCTTGTCTATTGAATGTGTCTCCTTGATATGTACCTTTAACAAATTTCACTTCTTTTGAATTACTACATCATCCTTTCTGACTGTTACTTGCATTCTCATTCCTTCTTATGTAGTTCCTATTGTTTGGATATCTCATGTTGTTCATTCTACAAAATCTTGTTGTATGACCAAATTTGTTCCATATCTGACAAACTACTCCATTGTTTCCATATCTCGGTACTGTCTAGTTGATTTGTGATCTGCAATTCCTGGCAATGTGTCCAATCTTGTTGCATCTATAAAATACTACTCCATTTCTTTTGTTCATATCTTCAGTAGGTCTCTTATCTGCATGGTTAGTATCTCTAAACATTCTACGACTATTATTATCATTAGATCTAGGCTTCTTACATTCAATAGCTCTATGTCCAAAACCATGACAATTATAACAATAAGCATTAAGAGGTTTGAATTGCTTACCTGTACAATCTTTCTTCATATGACCTAAGGTATTACATGAAAAACATCTACCTTTAAATTCTCTTTGTGTACCTTTAGGTGGTTCTTCTCCTTTAGGTGGATTAGGTATATCCTCATATTTGTTAGCTTCATCAGATTTCTTTTCATCTATGTTCTCAGAAACTTTCAGATTTGGTTCCTTGCATTCTTCACTTATCTTGAATAAGTTAAATCCAAGACTGGTTTTATCATAGAATGGATTTTGATAAGACTGTTGTTCATCAATCTTCTCACTGGTGGAATATAGTCTCTTAAGATGTTGCTTAGACTGAGTCAATTAACTTTTCACAATTGTATTGTACTTTTCAAGTTAAGTATACTGTAATTTAGTTTTCTCAAGTTTAGATGTCACTTTACAGAGTTTACACTTCAGATCTTCAGTCTCAGATTTTAGATTTGTTTTATTCTTTCTATTTCCATCTTTAAAACTTAACTTAAATTTTTCTATCTTTAATTCATGTTGAAGGATCTCATTTTATTTTTCCATATTTTCATCACAATCTTCAATTTGAATTGTAGATTCCTTCTTTGATTTTAGTTCTTCCAGCTTTTCTTTTAGCTTCTCAATGAAGTTCTTTGCATCATCATATTTCCCTTTAAGAGTATCTCTCTCTTCAATAAGAATATCAATCTATTCAAGAGCTTCTTCAAGATTCTTCTGTAGTTGATCCATATCCATAGAGATTTTACTCAACCTGCTACGTATTCTCTGAATGATTCTTTTACAAGTAACTAAGCTTTGATACCAATTGTAAGAAATAGGGAATACTGAGAGGGGGGGTGAATCAGTATTCTACAAACTTTTACTTTTGCTCAATTATGGATATAAAAAATTAGCTTGATACTTGCAAAACAAAGTAAAATAAATAGCATGCATAAAAATAAAGCAATGAACTCATAACACCATGATTTTTTCTTGAAGAAACTTTGGCCAAGGGAAAACCCCAGTGGGGATGATACCCACAAGTGATCCACTAATCATAAGTATCATGTTAAGGATGTTGACCTTGTTAGGAGCCTATTACATACATATAGTGTCTCTTTCCTGATTAAAGGAATTAAGGCCTTGTTAGAAGCCTCAACCGTGCTAAGACTTGGTAGTATAGATTGAATGATTACAAGATGAGCTCATTGCCCGAACATGTAATTGACAATGATTTCTGACTACAAAAAGAGATAAGGTATATAAACTTCTACTGCTGTTGAATAGCTTTCCTATTATGATCTATCTCTTTTCTTGCATATACAAAGTCTTCTTGCTTTAATTTTACAATTTACAACTTTGCATCTATATCTTTCTCATACATATATCATACTATCTTCTTCACATTACATGTGTCTTACATTTATACAAGTTATTAAAAATAATAACCTTTACAGTTGACTTTACAAAATGTAAAGCACTTTACAAAATACATATTAACATGCACTACCCAAGGGTTAACATCTAGGATGTCATCCCTTATATGATTAAGTAATTATATTGATAAACAAAATAATCCCTTAATTACAATATTGATTTTGGTGTAGGGGCTACAACAAATTGAATAAATGTCTGATTTTCTTGTAAAGTTGGAAGGTCTTGTGTATGATTCAAAAATAATGTTGATGGGAAGGTTTTCTAAAATGGTTTGATCATTCATATTTTATCATTTTGAATCCATGCATGATCTAAAAGACCTACTCCAGTTGCTATCAACCATTTTGGCACTGTACAGTCCTTGGGAAATCTGATTTTAGGATAGTTTTATGTAAATTTAATACTATGAATGTAGGACTCTGTTTCTCATAAAATGTAATCTAATTAACATGTATCATATCACTCTAACATTAAATATGCAATATTGATTGACTGATGTGGTGATCACCATATAAACTTTTAGAAACTAAGCAAATTTGGAGAGTGAAGTGAAGGATTGGGAGTTTTAGTCTAATAAGGGCACTATTTTATGATTGAATGTGTATATACATGTTAAGGGTAAGGGGAATCAACCATTATTTGTTGCAAGACACCTTGGGAAGTGATACATTGAGGAAGCCCTATTTTTAAGGGTTTAGAGAGTGAAATTTGGGGCTTTTATATCTAGAGGCTTCCTGGAATAAAATTGGTTCCATATTCCTCTAATTAAGATGCATTCATGAGACTATCCAAGATCCTGAATTCTAGAAGTGAAAGGAGTTAGGGGTTCCTTTGTAAATGTGAGGACTTGTAGGCCTAATTGCTGAAGTACAGGGATAAAAACTTGAATATGGTCCCCGAAGAAAGTATATCTTATTTTGAGGTATGTTATAGTGCTCAAAAAAGGGTATCTAGATAGTTGATTTATTCTGTAAATGTTTTGGGAATTAATTAATATATTGGTTAAACTAGGCAACCAAAGCTTGAATGAGCCCAATCAGAGATCTATAATCTGATACCTCCTAACATTTCTCAAACTTGATGATGCTTCAACACTCCTAAATACTTGAAGAGTGATGCAAGTTAAAATGATTACGGATATCGTTGATAAGTAGTACCTTAGGAGGAATCTGAGATTGAGCTCCGTTCGGATCTAGGGCTGCTGCAATAGCGGGCACGATCTTAAAATCTAGTGCTTTCCACTCCCCTTGGACTAACATATCTGATCCTTTCTTCACTGAGGTGCTGGATGATGCCATGGTAGCTCACAGAAAATTCCTTTCGCAAGAGTATTAAATCACCGGGTTGCCCTTGAAGTTTTCTGCTCTCAAAGTGCTTAAAGATTCGCGGTGAAGAATGAGTTCGATTACTTGCTTTTTGTTTACAATACTGTCATTAATGCTCATTTCAAATTAGGGTAGGAATTCTGATAGACTGTCACCCACTAAGAATTAATTGCTCGGAAAAGACTTCGCAGCTCGGTGAACTCAAAAATTCATAATGCTCCGACCTTGCTCGGTAAAGACAGGTACCGACCTTGCTCGGTGAAGACTATACCGACCTCCCTGTGATCTCACTGCATCTTGCATGCTGATTTAGACTATTCTTTTAATTTCGGTTCTGGAACTGCTTGAGATTGATCTATGAGAGTACAGTTCCAGTGCTTCCTTGGAAATTTAATTTGAGTCGATAGAGCCATCCATTCCATTACTTGGACTGGATTGCTCGGTAGCTTTAGGAATCCATTTTTGTCTTACCTGTTTCCTGACCTTAGTTGCTTCATTTTTCTTTCCTTCTTCAATTTCATTAGCATTCATGCAGTTTCTGGCTATGTGACCAAGTTTAGTGCATTTGAAACATCTTACGGTAGTGTCTCTTTTCCTTAGATGATGTTTTATGCAATTCATGCCAATGTGTCCATATTCTCCACAGTAATGACATCTACACCAGGTGTTGTAGTCCCATCCAAACATTGCTTTCACAATTTTTTCTGCTGGATTAAATGTCTTGGATCTGCACTCGGATGCCTTGTGACCTTGTTTGTTGCACTTGTGACAATTACCTCTGAATCTAGGTTTTTCCCTGCATTCATTTGCTTTATGACCAGGTTGATTGCAGCTATAACATTTTCCATTGAATTCTGCTTTTTCATTGTTCCAACATTTATTTGAAGTATGTCCTATTTTACCACAATGATTACAAGTAGGTTTTTGATTTCTTTTAGTACCTTGCTTAGAGGATTCGCCTTCTTCTTTGTATCCAAGTCCTGCTTTTCCTTTTTGCCTATGAAGATTTCGTTCATACAGCTGATTCAAGTCTTCTTGACTTTTCAGCATTCCTTCATTGATTTGTTTTTCAGCGTTTAGGTCATCCATCAATCTTAGATTGATTTCCTTTTCAGATCTTAGTTCTTCTCTTGTGTTTTCTACTTCTGAACTTAGATTTAGAATTTCTTCATTTGTATGAGAGATCTGATCAATTAGATTTTCTAGCTGAAGGGTTTTGTTTTGGACTTCAATGTTTCTTCCATCTAATTCATCTTTCAACTTGTTTCTCTGTTCCAAGATCTCACAGAATCTTGTAGAGTGTAGTTCTTGTTCTCTTTTCAATTTTCTCACTTCTTCCTGCAGAGACCCATTCTTTTCTAGGAGTTCTTTGATAGCATTGTTTGCTTCATCTGAGTTATTTGAGGGAAGAAGATCTTCAATCTTTTCTTCAATGTAATTCTGATCATTCATCTGATTTGCAAGTTCCTTCCTTCTTCTTAGGGATTGGGAAAGATGTTCTTTTTCTTCTTTGAGTTTAGCTATGGCCATTTCCAGATCTAGCTTTTCATTTTCAATCACCTTGTTCAGTTTGAATACCTCCATTGTCCTGGATCTTTGCTCAAGCTAGTTAAGCTTTGTCTTGAGAACCAATGAAGCTCTGATACCAATTGTTGGAAATATTCAGGAATTAACCAAGTTACTGAGAGGGGAGGGGTGAATCAGTAACTCCAAATTTTCTTCTCTTTTAACATGTATTTTACTTTTTAACCTTTGCATACAGGAAGCATGAAACTTAAAAGCATTCACAATAATGACACATAGATTTGGTTACCCAGAAACCTTCCAAAAGAAAGTAAAACTGGGGTGGGGATGAAACCCACAAAGCTTTAATATTGCAGAATAAAGTTGGCCGGTTAAGGCTTACAATTTGATCACTTCTGATGATCTGCCCTGTTAGGAGCAATAAGGATTGCTAAATCCACCTTGTTAAAGGATTTACAAACATACAGTGAAGTATGCACTTGGTAAAGAGATTTATACAAAGACTGTTAAGTCTACCCGGTTAAAGGATTTAGTACTGATTCACCTGTTAGAATGAAACAGTAGATCTCTGCTTTGCAACTGGATTGCTGATTGAGATTCTCTGATGTACTGATCACCTTGTGTGATGAATTTGTCTTTGCTGAACCTTATACTTCTGAAGCCTTCTACAATTCGCTTATCTCTGCCTTTCTTTTTCTTTCACTTATATTCTTCTTTTTTTTTTTTTCATCTTTTTACAATATAGTTTATATACAAGTCTCAAACAATTAATTACAATTACAATTATATAGTCGGCTTGACAAATAAACATAAGTGCTACTAAGTCGGCCCAAATATGGTTACTCGGTTCCTTCACACTGACTCGGTGACTTTCTGATACTCGGCGTCCACTGCATTACTCGGCATCGTCATGCACTCGGTAGAAGTGAAGGCACGGTTCATACTGATCACTCGGTAGGTATTGAACTCGGTAAGCATTGGTGACTCGGTAGACAAGATGTTACTCGGTTTACATTGTCCTGATCGGTTTGTACTAACTTGCTCGGTTTCCATTGTCTGCTCGGTTTGCACTGTCTGCTCGGTTTGCACTGTCTGCTCGGTTTGCACTGTCTGCTCGGTTTGCACTGTCTGCTCGGTTTCCATCCAGAATGCAAATAAGTGTTGTCACTAGTGGCAATACTGCTTAATGCCAACAATATATTATGTCTATCACCTTTTCTATTTTTGAAGGCCAAGTACAATCATAAGGGTCTTCAAAATCACCGAATCTATTTCTTTCAATATGACTGTTGATGCATGACATAGGTTTTTTGACACAATACGAATAGGTACATATATATTAGTTCCCTCTTTCTATCTCCAATTGCCAAAAACAACACAAACTATTATTCAAAGAACATTCTGAATGATTCACTAGTGTTTTCAATAATAGGTCTCCTTCAAAATATGAGTGTCATCATTTTCCCCCTTTAGTTTTCCCGTGGTCTTAATCTTGTCAATATCATAAACTAACACTGGTATAAATTCATAAAAGGGTTCTTGGGAAACTCTTAGAAACTGAAACCCATTCAAAGACTTAATACTTAGTTTCTGTATCAGATAAACCAATCACCATGAACTGTAGCCAATATATATTAAGAATGCAATATGATTCTGACATATAAACCATGAAGACTTTGTATTACCACTATCATGAAATTTAATTGAATAAGCTAATGAATTTCTTCCATAAACACGACACCAAGAACTAGCTATTAACTAACCATAACTGAGAATTTTGAAACTGATTAATGCTAACATTTACATGCATCTTGAAATCAAAATAAGAATCATATAAAACATGAAACTTCTTCCAATAAGTCGATACCAAGGATTAACGTAAATCCAACAAAACTGAGCATTTAAAAGTCCAAATAACAACCACCATAGGTGACACCTAATATGGCTTTCAAAATAGCTCAGTCACACAAGATTTTACTTCCATTAATGTTATAATAGTCACACTAGAATTTGAAAACAAAAACCTACAAATAAGAAGATGAAGAACCCAAAGATAGCAGATCGATTTCTTTATTACTATGTCCACCATTTTGGCACTATACAGTGCTTGGGAAATCTGATTTTAAGATATTTTTGTGTAAATTTAATACTATGAATGTAGCACTATATTTCTCATAGAATGGTGTCTAATTAACATGTATGATATCAATCTAACATTAGAGATGCAATATTGATTGAATGATGTGGTGATCACCACATAAACTTTTAGAAACTAAGTGAATTTGGAGAGTGAGGTGAAGGATTGGGAGTTTTAGTCTAATAAGGGAACTATTTTATGATTGAATGTGTATAGACATGTTAAGGGCAAGGTGCATCAACCATTATTTGTTGCAGGAAACCTTGGCAAGCAAGACATTGAGGAAGTCCTAGTTTTAAGGGTTTGGAGAGTGAAATTTGGGGCTTTTTCATCTAGAAGCCTCTTGGAATTAAATTGGTTCAATATTCCTCTAATTAAGACCCATTCATGAGACTCGCCAAGATCCTTAAGTTTGGAAGTGAAAGGAATTAGGGGTTTCTTAGTAAATGTGAGGACTTTTAGGCCTAATTATTGAAGTACAGGGATAAAAACTTGAATATGTTCCAAAGAAACTATATCTTATTCTAAGGTATGTTATAGTACTCAAAAAAGGGTAGCTAGATAGTTTATTTATTTTGCAAATGTTTTGGGAAGTAATTAAGATATTGGTTAAACTTGCTTATTGGAGACCTAGTTGGTAGAGTAATTAAGCCTAGTTTGATAGTTTTAAAAGATTTGAGTATGGAATCTTGGACATAAGTTTGAAATGCTTTATAACACCTTGGATTGCATGAGTTGAAACTATTGGGTCACACTTTGGGTCTTTTTTGAGTGTTATTTGGCATTTCACCTCTTGAAGTCATTTTGGAAATCATTAAGATTAAACTTTGAAGAAGTTTGTTGATTTAGTTTCATTTTGTCTTTTGGACCTTGGACCATCACATTCCACTACCACCTCTGCATCAAGTGGTATTAGAGCACACTAGTATATCTTTAAAGGGATAGAGGAACACTTTGCAAAAGAAGTTTGACTATTGTTTGTGAAAATGCCTCGAAGGAATGCAGGTAGTGCTAGGGAGATCCAGGAGTTGAAGGAGAAGAACACAAGGTTGTAGGAATCTTACAATGCACTTTTGGCTAGGCTTGAAGCACTAGAATCCAATCAAAGAAGAGTAGTAGATGAAGGTGCTGATAGTGAAGAGGAGAAAGAAACCCATAAGGAAGGGGAAGAAGAGGAAGAAGAGGAACAAATAGATCCTGAAGAGCAGAGGACAATCAGGATATTGAAGGCTATGAAGAATGAGCAGCATAAGGTGAGGAGAGATATCCCTATGTATGATGGAAGTCTAAAAGAAGAAGAGCTTTTGGACTAGATAGCATCAATGGATGCCTACTTTGAAAGTGAAGAGGTACCAAAAGAACAAAGGGTCAGATTGGAAAAAACAAAACTCAAAGGGGATGCACTCCTATGGTGGGATCATGAGGAGGCAAAGAAAAGGAGAAGACATAAGCCAAAGATTGTCTCTTGGGATAGGATGATAGAAAAACTAAAAGGTAACTTTCTCCCTAAAGACTTTGATGTACAAATACATAAACGAATGCAAATTTTAAGACAAAAGGATTTAGATGTTAAAGCATATACAGATGAATTCTATAAACTAAGCATAAGGCTAGGATTGGAAGAAGATGAAGTTGTTAAGGTTGCTAGATATCTAGGTGGTTTAAGATTTAACATCCAAGATCAATTTTTGGCTTTGAACCCCCGAAGTGTGAAGGAATGTTACCATTTGGCCCTTAGAATAGAGGAGAAATTGAAGAGGAAAAGTGAAAGATAGAATAGAAGAAATAGAGGAGGTTCTTCAATGAGGGGAAGATGAGGAAGGCCAAATCAGGTTTGGGAAGAAAAGGACAAAGGAACTACTCCTGAGGCAAGAGGAGGACACACCCAAAGAGGTGGAAGATTTGGAGGAGTAAGAGGAAGTGGCATCTTCACTGCCAGATGCTTTCATTGTAATGAAGTTGGACATCAATCTTTTAGGTGCCCTAAATGGATAGACTCTGATCAAGGGAAGGAAAGGAGGGTACATCTGATTGAGGAAGAGGAAACTCATGAACCTAAAATAGAAAACCCTGAGGTAGGAGAATTTCTTCTCATGGGAAAGGAGGACCATTACCAACATCCGCACAAGAAGGTATATTTAAATCAAGATCTTTAGTCCAAGTCAAGGTATGTACTCTAATTATTGATTTAGGGGCACATATTAATTTGGTTAATGTTGATATGGTTTCTAAGTTGGGATTGTCATTGGTAGAACATCCTAACCGTTATAGTGCCACTTGGGTACACCAAGAGTTGAATGTGAAGGTTAGTCAGAAGGCTCTTGTCAGTTTTTCAATTGGGCCATATCATGATTAGGTTCGGTGTGATGTCATATCTATGAATTGTGGGCACATGAAATTAGGTAAACCATGGTAATGTAGGAGGAGGACAATTCATGATGGCTACTCTAATACTTATGTTGTTCATAAAGGGAAAGAGAAATTTAAGTTGAATCCACTAACTTGCAGGGATAAGAACAAGATAATAATGTGTTTTGCAGATAATATTCCCATACATGAGCAAGGAAACATAAAAAATGATACAGGTTGGTATATAAAGCATGTGTATAATCATGGAGTGAATAAGACAGAGAAGGACATTCCTACAAATCAAAGATGTTTGGGGCTGCAAAAGTCAGAATTTGAAGGCTTTAAGAGCATTCAAGTTGGCTCCATCTACTGTCCCATCAAAGGAAAAAAAGATTATAGTAAAGAATAGGGGTTGCAACAGTTCATGAGGTAGCTCATGGAGGACAAGTTGCATACTATACCAAGTACACCAGTTGTAATAGTAGGATGACAATCTAATCTAAAATCAGACTCTCCACATAAATTTTTTGGTACTAATGTTTTTTACAAAGTGTGTGCAAGGTTCAAGAGCAAGACAGTTGTGTTTGTGAAAATTGTACCTAGCTGTGGACACAACACTTCAGTAAAACATTAGAGGTTAGCAAAATCAAAATCTACAACTAAATGAAACTAAGCTAACCAGATGATTTATTGCCTTCTAGTAGGTGCGATTATGGTATTCTCAGATTTGACTGAGATCAGTGACAATGTAACACCTAAACGAAGGATTTAAAATGCAAAAAGATGAATAACTATATGAATACATATTAATCTATTTTTTTGGGTTTTTGATACAATTAGATGAAAAAATGATATGAAACTAGTCTAGAATGAATTGAAATGGTATGTAAATTTAATCTAACAATGATATGCTATGATATGAATGCTATGAAAAACTAGGAATGATCTCACAAAATCGCCTATTCGCAAATGCTTGATTCTTCAACTGCAATTTCGCTAGAGTAATTGTGCAAATTCGAGAGATGGTTAATTATGAAGAGCTAAGCCTTGTTTTTATAGAAATCCAGGGCTTGAGGATGCATAAAAAAACCATAAATCACTCTTCATAAACTCAGGTTGATTTTTGAGTTAACAAGAAATTAAGAATAAATAAACTCATAAAATCATGCAAAAGCAGTTTTTATCTCAAAATAGAGTTTAGTTCTCTTTTTCAACTCATCATCAGATGTTGAGTTTAGAAAGTTAACAAATTGAAATTGAAAATTGATTTAAAGTTAACTACTTTTCTAATTGTGCATGATTTAATATGAATTAATTTAATAAATAAAGTGATTTATTTTCCACTTAACTATTTTTTTGAATTAAAACAATTGATTTATAGGTTAATAAATTATTAAAACAAACTTTATTCTAATTAAATCATTAAATTTGACAACTTTGATTTTAAATCAATTTAAATAAATATTCAATTGATTGTTTCTAGGAATTTTGATTTATTGTCAAAATAAAAACAATATTAATTAGGAATAAATGCAATTAAATTTAATTAAATAATTAAGTGGCAGAATTAAATTAATTAATTAAATATTTATCATATTCAATTAATCAACTTTAGGATAAATAATGATATTTATCGCCAAATAATATTCAATTAAAGATAATTATGATAAATTAGGAATATTCAAGGAATATTCCCCAATGCAGAATTAAGATAATCAATTAGGTTTTTGATAAACTGATGTGCAGATGTGCCTTAGGTTAGGACTTTGATGTCGATTTCGATTGAATTATTGATGTAAGAGGTTAATGAACCTATAGCCCATTTTTGGGTTATTACATTTTGCCTCTCTTTGAATCACTATGCAAAGTGTAGTGGTTCAAAGATTAATCTATTTTTGATGTTTGAAATTGATTTGAGAGATAAACCAATTTCAAGATAGAAACCAATTGAAAGATTGGAAAAAGTTGATTCAAGTCCTGATTGACCAAGAATCGTGATGATGTCAACTATAGCAATGATGAATCGATGATTATGAAAAAGTATCAAAATGCCTAATTATGAACCTTATGATTACAAAGAAGTGAGTGACCTGATTCCAGACCTGATTGTCCAAAGGAATCAAAATGGTATCACATTTGAACCCTTCAATTATGAAGAACCAAGGGAATAACACTAATGAACCGATGGTTACGAAAAGATGATACAGTTTACAAGATTAAGAGAATACCAGATTGATATGGATCCTGATGAATCCGATATGCCCCAAGTGATGTGCCCCAAGTGACGAGGTCTTTAGATGAATCAGCAACTAGATGTTGTTGTTGTCTTGATTACTTAGGAAATATTTGATTTACATACTAATAAATGTGTTTTATGTACAATACCATGCCCCTTCAGGATGAAAATCAAAATCTGGCAAGAAAAGCCAACATTTGAATGATTAGAAGCATGTTAATCAATTGTAGAATTGGTTGTACATGTCCAAGAACGCGTTATACATCCTTTGGAGGTCCTAGAGACCAAGTTTGACTAGTTTTGACCATGAGTTGACCATGGTTGACCAAGTTGAAATTTTGATATGTAAGATAATTAGTTAAGTTGAAAAATGGATTTATTTGATGTTTAGAAGGTTGATTATGCAAGTAGTTAGCCGTCCTAGGTCCAAAAATTTTAAATCATGATTTTGACAATATAAACGATCTCAGATTTTGATTTTGATCCTGAAAATGGATTGTACTTGCTCTTTCATTGGAGGGACCTTCATACAATGCTCAGTCCTTGTGTCATATTTAGTGTAGTTTTGGAGAATCATTAAGCATCAAGCTGATTTGGACAATTGTGAGATAAATGCAATCATGCAGAGTTCAAAATGAAATGCAAACCTAAGACCTAGGACCTAGGACTTAGTCACTGATCATGTGTCGATCATTTTCATCATTGAATTTTTATTAGGTAACTGGATAAATCAATACAATTCCCACTAGTTAGGAAACCATAGACATATGAATATTGATTTGTGTGTGCAAGAATCAATACAATGCCCATTGGTTAGACAACCATGGACATATGAATATTGATTTTGTTTTCGGAATGTCAGATTAGATATAAACACCAAAGCATAAACATCAGGATGACCTGAATATCATGTCCATTTTGATATAGCAATTTGTATAAGCATCAAAACATAAACATCATGATGACCTAGATATGCCTTGTGTACAAACACATCAAATAGTCAAGAGATCATTCTAAATCCAATGTGAATTACCTGTAGTGACCCTTTATCATTCACATCCTTAGGTAAGATTGCATTTCATAGTAGGAGAAAGAACTCACTCAAAAAGACAATAGTTAGATCAAAATTCTTTGAATTTTTTGGGTATCAATGGCCGAGGTACTCATGGCCATGCAATACGAGATGGAGGCTCTTATAGATAGACACCATTTCAATCTAGATTTTCCAAAGTTCTTAGGTTTTCACTCAAAGTAGAAAACAAAGAAAAGATTATGCCCCTAGTCATCAATCTCTAAATCATGTAAAGGACATCATCGAAGAGCTCGAAGGGAGACAATATGCAAAAATCTCAATGTGAATCAATAAGCATACAAGGAGATAAAAGCATGTGAAGCATAGATTGTGTTCAATTTGTGTTGATGTTTGATTGTGTTGTTGTAGATACAAAATCATTTCTGGAAAGGAGACTGACTGACTGACTCAGATGTAGCTTGAAAGGAATCTAACTGGATATGACACATCTAAGATATTGAGGACTATAGGATATGACTTTGATTTCCCCCAAGTTTGAATATTGATAGGAGACAGACACTTTTGCCAATTGGTGTACATACCGACTTTATTGAAACAAGGATATATATAGACTAAAGCAAACTGAAAGCTGGGAAAGACCAAGATTGTACTAATAGATGGAGTGTTTTAACAAGTGGCTCCCATTTGCTAGGTTTTCACCATCTTGGTAGAAATTCTAGATTTTTTCTACCAAGGCACCTGTTTCGAGGTTTTCACCAAGGCACTTTTTTATTTTTCTCATTTTTTTGTATTTTTTATTTTTTTATTTTTTTGTACTTTTTTTATTTTTTAAATTTTTTTGTGAATCATGAAGGTGCCTATTGCTAAGTTTTCACCAAGATGTTCATTTTTTCAGGACTTTTTTAGATTTTTATGATTTTTTTCAAGACATTTTACCATAGACTGAATGCCTTAGGTATAGAATTTCTTTAGATGGAGAATGTTGACTAGTTCTTAGAGTTGTTCTCCTTTAGTCATTGAGAGTTGATAGGCTCTAGAGCCAAAAGTAGCAGTGATAACAAAAGGACCCATCTAGTTGGGTTGAAACTTCTAGTTGCATTCTTGATGTGATTGATTTTTATGATTTTCTCTCAAGACTAGATTGCCAACTTGAAATTCTTTGTGTCTAACTTTCTTGTTGTAGCCTCTAGACATTCTTTTCTGATATACTTTGAGATGATCATGTGTTTCTTGTCTATGCTCATCTAGTAGTTCAAGTTCTTGCAACCTAGACACTCTATAGTCATCATTAGTTACTAGACCATGCATTTTGATTCTTAGTGATGGGATTTCAACCTCAATAGGCAGTACCACTTCAGACCCATAAACTAAAGTGAATGGTGTATCCCATTGGGTGTTCTGATACTTGTTCTATAGTAGTGATCAGGAGATCCAACTAGTAGTGTCCAACTGTTGAGAGATCCATAGTCAAGGAAAGATCACTTAAGTGAGACTCACAAATATCCTCATTAATGCATCTTAACTCTTCGTCAGATTTCCCATGCTCTAAACATTTAGGAAGAGTATGCTCTAGATTTCTCTTAGTTATGTCACTAGAAATGAGGAGATACCAATATGCACTTTGGGATAGGCAAGACGGAGTGAAGAGTAGAAAGTATGAGAGGCAAGGAGAGTGAAATGGAGGAAGGTATGAGAATTTGGAAGCTTGAATAGAAACTTTTTGACATCCAAGTCTTTTAGCTTGGGAATCCACATAGCTTTTGAATTTTTTCTCTTTTTATTCTTGAGAAATATGATTACAATTTTGATAAGATGGATTTTTAGAATCATCTTCAGAACAAAGCTTGATTCCTAGGGATCTAAGTTAGATTGCTCAGATACCTAATAGATAGCTTTCAAGAATCATCTCTAGAATGAAGCTTGATCCTTAGGAATCTAAGTTAGATTGCTCAGATACCTAGCAGTAAGATTTTGAGAATCACCTCTAGAACAAAGCTTAATTCTCAGGGATCTGAGTTAGATTTGTCAGATACCTGGTAGTAAGATGGATTTCAAGATCCACTTGTGCTTTGATTTTCTTTTCTCATTTTCTCCTTGAAGACCTTTATGGTCTTTTGAATGTTGTCTTTTGCTTAGTAGTCACATGTCGATTAGGTGGGACATAGTGACTTTGAGATATAAGTGGATTTTGATAAAATAAAATAAAATTTTGTTATAGATCCATGTTACTTCCAAAGACTTGGGAATCATGGATGAAAGAGGTTGATATAGCTAGTTGAGGTGGAGAGGTGGAGTGGGAAGTGGGCAAGCCACTTATCTTAGGGAGGTGGGTTGAAGAGAGGTTGATGCGATGGGTTGAAGTGAAAAGAGTTCAACATCATCCTCAACATTCATGAATGAATTAGATAGATCAATAAATTTATCTTCCATAAAACATTGTCGATTGTGAGTTATCCTAGAAGAGTTAGATAAGTTTAAAGGAGCATCATGTGAGTCAAACTGAGATGATTTATTCTAAGAGCTAGGTCCTTCTTTAGGTGGGAACAATGCATGGATAGGAATCATTTCAATCTTGGACCTGCTAATATTCCACAAAGCTCTAATTGGATGGCATCTTATGTACCCATGATTTTTTGGAGCAGCTGGAGTGTAGCTTGAAGTAGATGGCCCAAGAGCCATAGAGATGATTTCCATATAAGGGTGGAAAGGATCATCATCAATTTCTTGCTCTTGAGATTTTGAACTTTCTCCCTTTTCAAATCTGGTAAGAGGAGCATATCTATGTAAGACATCAACTTGTATTGTTATAGTAGTATCAAATGAGGAATCCTGTTCTCTTTCTTTTGAGTTTATCTCAACATTGTAATATTGCCTAATGTAGTTAGATAGAGACATTGTAGGAGGTAGGTCTTCTTCGTCACTATCATCTGTAATAGGAGGAATATTCTTTGTAGTAGGATCTTGTTCAGTAGCAATAGTGGTGGAATAGTTCAAAATAGGCATACCGCAAGGCATATTCAAGATGTGAGAGATATTAGGGAATGGCCCCCAATCATGATCGGTAGTATGTTTAGCATTTTGGATGGGAGAAACTTTGGTAAGACTAGAATCCACTATCTAGCTAGTAGATAAGTGTGCAAAGTGTATAGTCATGAGAAAAAGGGATTCTGGAACACACGCTTGACACCAGGTTAGAGGATAGGAAATGGAGAGTAGATTGACTCTTCTCAAATGTCATAGATCAGAAGGCTGGATCAAACTCAAGAGACTACCTTAGGCAAATAGATTGGATTTTTTAGATTCTTTACTCTATTCTTGACATAATGATATTTTGACAGAATCTAGAAGTAGGATGTAAAAACTAGACTTCTGACAAATTTGGAAGGTTTATGACAACTTTGAAAAATTTTGATACAAGTTTTGAAATTTCAGGATGGCTTTTGACACCAGAAAAGATTTTTGCTTCATATTTGCAATTTTTTCAATTTTCAAAACCAGTTTGTTTGTAAGATTTTCTTTGTTTAGGTTTGTAGATTTGTGTAATAGTTCGGGATCATTTGTTCTCAAAGACCAAATAGATAGAAAACATGCGGAACAACAAGCAAAGGGAAGAAATCAATCATCTGAAAACAATGAATAAGGGCAAAAGCAACCTTGCACATGAATAAGCAATAGTGACTTATTGTGCTAATCCCTAGGAATGCTACTTGTGTATGTTCTCAAAAGTTTTTCAATAATGCACATAGTCCTAGAAAATGAAAAATTTGGCCTCACTAGTGTTTGTAGTAATGGTCTGACTCTAAAAATTTTTTGATCTTAAGAGCATGAACTCCAATCCAAGTGTACCAGGGTTTTGACACAGTCTGATAATTTAATCAATTAGGAGCTGCTAGGGAGATCCGATAGGCCAACAAGAGACCACACTTGTGAAGATTTCTTCCACAAAGATATTTATATAGCAACTATTGCTACCATGGTGAAAATGGCTATTACCACTTGAAGTTCCATCCATGTGGTTGACCCAATAAAGGGAATGTCCACTATGGTTAACCCTCTCTAAAGGTGACTCACAAAAGATACCACATGGGGACTTGGTCTAGATCCAAGGATTTGAGTTTCTGCTACTACCCAAAAAGGAAGTAGAGCATAATTCTCTAGCCTTATCACTTTTTCCCAAAGATGGAAGATAGATTAATCTGACATGCTAAGACTAAAATTATCTCACCAAGATTTGTGATGTCAACAACTATGTCTATCAATCTCTCCGGAGAGAGAACATATCGATAAAAAGCTGAGGACCAAACCTAGTAGAATGCAAGATAATCTCAGTATCCTCCCCACCTACAAGGGGATCCTTCATCAAGAAGAGATTCACATGCATGAACAAGAAAATGAAGCCCACTCTCTCAAGATCATCCACAAATAGTGTTCATAGGGCTTATTTACTATGTGTAACAGATATGTAAAAAGCAAATCTATGTTCATTTTATAGCCCAAAATTGAAGTGTGAATTATGAAAGTTGTTTTTTTTTATGTCCCAAAATGAAGTGTTATTAGATGTAATAGAATACATGAGTTCCTCACAATGTGCTTAGCAGATTTTACCTATTTTAGCAATTTTTGAGCATTTATTTTCTATCTTTTGTACCCATAGGATGTACCTGCACTTGCACCTGCAAACCACTATTATGAAAAACTTACCTATTCTTGTACATGCAACCCACTATTATAAAAATCCATAAAAAAAAAATACTTGTCAACCCCACATGGTAGAAAATTAGGTTAGTCAAAGATAATATGTCATTTGATAATCAAAAAACCCGTTGTCATAAAAATAATTAGATTATGACTAGTATGCACTAAATCAGTCATAACTTTTGAAAATCAAGACAAAATTAATTCAAACTAATAGAAAATGAAAGCTAACTCAAATACCTTTCCAAAAGTATAAATTTCAGATTTGTACCATGTCATATGTGCATGTACCAATAAAAACATCAGTTGGATTTCATAAAATCAGGTTCTGACTAGTCTTCACTAAAATGACATAACTTTTTCAAATCAAAATGAAATTAATTCAAACTAATGGAAAATGAAAGCCAACTCAAATACCTTTCCAGAAACATAAATTTTGGATTTGTATCATGTCATATGTGAATGTACCAATAAAAACATGAGCCAGATTTCATAAAATCAGGTTCTGACCAGTCTGTACTAAGATAATCATAACTTTTGCAACTCAAGATGAAATTAATTCAAACCAATGGAAAATGAAAAATAACTCAATAAATTTATAGAAATATAAATTTTAGATCTGTATCATGTCATATGTGCATGTACTAATAAAAACACCAGTCAGATTTCTTGAAAAACAGCCCAAAAATTTAGCACAAAACTCATAAAAATTAACCTTGTGGTCATGGGTTCGAGAAAAATGATAGAAATTTGATAGAATAGAATAGAAACCTATTTTAGGGCCCCATGATGTGCACTAGAAATGTGTGTGTGAAAATTGTACCTAGCTGTGGACACAACACTTTAGTAAAACATTAGAGGTTAGCAAAATCAAAATCTACAAGTAAATGAAACTAAGCTAACTAGGTGATTTACTGCCTTCTAGTAGGTGCGAGTATGGTATTCTCAGATTAGACTGAGATCAGTGACAATGAAACACCTAAACAAAGGATTTAAAATGAAAAAAGATGAAAAAGATAAATAACTATATGAATGTAGATTAATCTATTTTTTTGGATTTTTGATGCAATTAGATGAAAAACTGATATGAAACTAGTGTAGAATGAATTGAAATGATATGTAGATTTAATCTAACAATGATATGCTATGATATGAATGCTATGAAAAACTAGAAATGATCCCACAAAATTGCCTATTCGTAAATGCTTGATTCTTCAATTGCAATTTCACCAGAGTAATTGTGCAAATTTGAGAGATGGTTAATTATGAAGAGCTAAGTCTTGTTTTTATAGAAATCCAAGGCTTCAGGATGCATAGAAAAACCATAAATCACTCTTCATAAACTCAGGTTGATTTTTGAGTTAACAAGAAATTAAGAATAAATAAAATCATAAAATCATGCAAAAGTAGTTTTAATATCAAAATAGAGTTTAGTTCTCTTTTTCAACTCATCATCATGTTAGTCCATTTTCCTGTCAATGCAAAAATCTAATGAAAATGACCTTTCCCCTGCAAATCTAGTTAAGTTGTCTTGCCATGCCTGCAATCATAGTTTTGTCTTGCAATGAAAATCCATAGTGTTTCATGGTGTGTGTCCCACCCTGTGTTCTTCATTGTGTCAGCTTACTCTAGTCCAAATTGCAGGTGCTGATTCGCAAAACCCAGGGAGATATTCAAGTTTTAAGGTCTACAGGAAATAGTCTCAGAGTCTGCCCAGTGTCAAAAACCCACAATGTTTTTTTTGAATACCTTGGATGTTTTCAATCTTTCACTAAAAACCTTGTGTGTTTTTGACTTGGCATTTCTTCTCTTTTGTTGGCACTCCTTGTTCGTCAGCCTTAAGTGCGCAAGTGCGATGGTTGGTGGGGCCAGATTCTTCAAGCGACAGAGGGAGGAGATCGATAGTCGACATATGAGCGTAAAGAATATTCCATGCTCATGAGATCGTGTGCCTACCATTGATCTCATTTGTCTCAAATGTATATTTGGTGGTGGTCTCGCTACCAGGTGAGTTGACTTGGCGGTATCTCATTGGTCCACAGGAGTATGAAGTAGAGTGTTGTCAGTGGGACCGATCTTCTTGGCATTCAGGCAGATTAAAGTTTAGTTTAATCTTGTGGCTGTCATTATACCGTTAATGAAACATGCTCAACCTTTAATGTAGCAGTATAGTGACAGTCGTTGATTCTCATAAGGGAGGTAGGAGGGTCTGTTGACATGTATGCATAGTTGGCACTATTTTATTCATCCATGTATTTGCACAGTGGCTTGTTGTCAGTGGGACCTAGTTTTTGGATGTGTCAGTGGGTCCTGATCCTGTCAGTTAATTGATGAACGATGTATGATCTCATCGAGTGTGTCAGAGGCTTAAGATCTTGTGACGGTCATGGATCTTCCTGCATGGGCCTAGTTGAATTTCTTGATGTCTTTGGTAGTTGTGATAAAATGTCTAGTGGCCTAACAAATTTTCTTCTAGTTCATTGGTTCGTGTAATGTTTTGGCAGTGCCCTAGTTTATTTGGCGATTAAGAAAATAATGGTCATGTGATCACTAAGTTTTTTAGCGATGGTGGAAAGTATTTCATGAATTGGTAGAAGTTCTTTGGTCACCAGTTCACCAGATAAACTGGGGCCGCTTGCTCAGTGATGTGCTCAGTACTGATTGGTTGGTGGGGTGACGAGCTGGATGTTGTTAGTGGGGCCGATGCTTTCAGTGACATGGGCATTCCTAATTGGCTAGCGGGTGACAGGGTGGCATTGACATGGAGGCTTGTCATGTGTTCACATAGCCTAGTTTTTAGCTATGTGATCATGCAACCACTACTGGCGTCATGGTTGCGGAGTTGGGTGGGTCCACGGTGCTTGTGTTGCTGACGTGCTAGTTTTTTATTGGTTGTTGACCTTTTGAGGGGCTCGCGACTGTTGTGACCTTAAACAAGGGGCACCCAATTTTCCAAGAAGGATGGATCATCAACGGCCATGTTTTAAAATGAGCTAGGCACCAAAGAGTTGACCATTGGAATTCAAATTTAAATCTGTAGATAGTTTTTGTGACAAGAGGTACCCAGAATTTATGGTTTTTTTCGCCACATCTTGATCTGGTTGGTGACATCGATTGTTGCAATCTGGTCCAGTGAGTTGAGTGTTTGCAGGGATGTTTTGCCATGTGGGGAGGATAATTTATTGGCTTGAGATGTTTTGATGGTCTAGTTAGACTCTTATTCATGATGAATCTATGATCCTGGGTACAAATTTGAAGATTTTTTTGCCATGAGGATCATGCCTTATTTCTGATAGATTGGTGCTGGTTTTCCCTCCAGCATATTTTTTGAAATTTTGTTGTGGTTTAGCTATTGTAACCCTAACCCTAGTCACCCTAAGCTTCATGCAATCTCTTTGAGATTCCCAAGGTGGCTAGTGGTATAAATTTTTGATTTTTTGACTTAGAAGGGGTTCTAAATTTTATCAGTTTCAGAGGTTCCATTTTGTTTGGTTCCTGTGGGAAGTAGTAAACTTTGTTGCATTGTAGGAGGCTAAATAGAACTTCTTTTTATCTTTTGCAGGTTATTGAAGTGGTAGTCTTATTTCTGGTATAGACATGTACATGCCTCATCATACTTAATATAACTATTCTCATGCTTTCAAGTCTCTCCTTGGTGTCAGTCTTATGAGTTTTGGATTTTTTGGTCCATTACATTGGGTTGCCTCTGTATATGTTCTAGTCTTTAGTTCTTGATCTAGGATCAAGTGAAAGATACTTTGGATAGGGCATAGATTCATTAGATTCATCTACAGAAGGATCTTATAAGTAGTGGATGGGCTGGAATAGTTATATTTATGGCTTTGAGTCTTTGACAGTAGTTGGTTCATGTTCTATATTTGTTTTTGAGTGCTGCCCAATGGATAATGGCACTGATCAAGGACTAGTACATTTAGTGGAGTCCAATGCTTGATGGTCTTTGGCTATTTCCTACATCTTTGAATATCAATCACCAGTAATACCCTTCACAAGGCCATTTTATACCCAATAGAAATTGAGATTCAATGAATGTCTCGTTAACATTTAGTAGTCTCTTGCTATCATCTACTTTGTTTAATCCAGTCCAAAGTCTTAAAATGCCATAAGTTACTGGATTAGGTGCACCCACCATGGTTTTGCAAAACCAGAAGTGAAGAGGGTAGTCTTGTCCCTATAGTTGGTCCAGTTGTCTTGCAAAGCTTTCACACTTGGAGCTAACCACTCCTAACATCAGTCTCAAGGCATATTGGAAGCCCTAGATGGCATAAGCATTTTCAAACACCAACAAGATGGTGACTCTGCTGGGGAGAACAATAAAAAAAAAAATATCTATTAGGATCTTTGGTTATGGTTATATTGTAAAGTCAAAATCTTTATTGATCAAATTGATTTGCCCATCTGAGTCAGCAACAAGATGGTGACTCTACTGGGGAGAAATAACAAATCTTGTTAAGGAAATCATAATCTCTGGTGGCCATTGGAAAGAGTCAGATAAAAAACAAAAGATTTGCTACATCTTCTCACCTAATTGTGAGTGGTGACTCTGAAGTCTCTATTTGATCAGTGCATCTTTTGATAAACAGTGTGGTTACTTGTAGAATTTTGTATTGGTTGGAAGAAGAAACAAAAAATCATTTTCCTCTTCAAGGAGGTGGTGACTCTACATTGCAAAATTTGATGAAGCTACAAGTTGAGCTCTAGATCTACCCTGCTTCCAACCCAAGGTCTTCTGCTACAAGATTCCCACGTATTTCTCAAGGATCTAAAATGTCTCCTTATTAAGTGATCAAGCACTAGGAAAAGGAGTAAGGTGTGAATAGAGGTTGAATGCTTCAAGCTTTCAGTTCCATCTCTGCAAAATTCTATGGAAGTATTGCATTAGGTCAAATGAATAATCAAGGGAAAAGTCAGTCTAGGCTACTTGGTTTCCTCAAGTTGGATAGACCTTTGAGCCATGTTCTTCCAAAGTCCCCTCATTCTTTCCCTGGTGAGATTTTGGGTCTGATTCCTATTTTTTATTGTTAGTCTAGTTCAGCAGTGAAGCATGTCCTAGCATTCTATAGATTTATTATAGAATATTAGATTTTTGATGAGGATGTTAGCATGATGTTTTTTGGAAGATCCCTCAAAGGGGTTGCATCTAATTGGTATATAAATTTGCCCCCAAAATGCATCTCTTCTTTGAATGAATTCAAGTGGTTGTTCTTAGAGGAGTTTACTGATGATGATGAATGGAATAAGCTACAAAAGGATCATCAGCAAAAAGGGAATACAAGTTGTATTTCAGAGCAACACATATCTAATGTTGAGGGTACTTCTTCTAATGAAGTTTTGTCAGAGGAGTATTCAAATTGTGGCCATGAGCAGGAATTAGAATCAAGATGTGCAAGATCCTCCTCATTCAGAGATGTTTGAATGTGATTTTAGTGGCTATTCAGGTGAGGATGATGAAGGCAGTGATGTTGATGTATCCTCATATGAATTAGATGCATCATGGGAAGAAGAAAGTAATGGTGAAAGTGAACACTCCTTCAGTGAGGAGTATGAAGATAAGGAAGTGATAATTCAATGTGATGTCAGTGAATTTGAACATGAATATTTAAGTGATGGGTTATTAAATAATCCTAAAATGGGTAGTGAGTTTAAAGTGTTCACTAACACTTTATATGATGAAGACTATGATGATTATCAGCCCATTTTTTTTCATGATGTTCAACATGGTGCATTGCATGGAGTTATTAATCCTTTGTTTGAAGAACATGTGGAGGTCCTAGATTTAGTTGAATCAGGATGCCCATTTTCCATTTGTGGGTATCAGTCTGATTATTCATTTGAGGTCCAGCCGGTTACACCTATGGAAACACAAAGTCAAGGTATGAATGAGGCCTATCTATAGGAAGAAAATGAGACTTTTGTATTTCCAATTGATAGCATACATGATTCAATGGAGAAGAGAAGCTTCTTATCTGACGGAACTATTCATGGGTATGCTAAATTGTTTCTTCATAGTGAGCAAGATAAAGAAAGTGCCAATAAATTTTACATGCACTATGAAGATAGCTACTTTGTTCTTCCTGATATGATGGTTGAACACGTTAACACGCCTATTGAAAAAAATGAAAACAAAATATTTGGTGTACCACATGAAGGAAGAAATGAAAATCAGGTTTTTGATAGAGGCAAGAACTGACTCTTGTTTATTGCTACAGGTTTTTTGTAAAAAATGTACATTTTGTGAATAGTTTCCCTTTCCTATCTGTTCCCTATGTTTTTTGAGGTCTCTATGTTTTTCCAGTGGGTGGTCTGCTTCTTCCCAGAGATCTGAGGTCCTCATTGTATCTGTAGGAGATACATGTCCCCAACTAGAGCCACTATTAGTCCATTTTCCTGTCAATGCAAAAATCTAATGAAAATGGCCTTTCCCCTGCAAATCTAGTTAAGTTGTCTTGCCATGCCTACAATCATAGTTTTGTCTTGCAATGAAAATCCATAGTGTTTCATGGTGTTTGTCTTGCCCTATGTTCTTCATTATGTCAGCTTGCTCTAGTCCAAATTACACGTGTTGATTCACAAAACCCAGGGAGATATTCAAGTTTTAAGGTCTACAAGAAATAGTCTCAGAGTCTGCCCAGTGTCAAAAATTTACAATGTTTTTTTTTTAATACCTTGGATGTTTTTGATCTTTCATTGAAAACCTTGTGTGTTTTTGACCTTGCATTTCTTCTTTTCTGCCGGCACTCCTTGTTCGTGGGTCTTAAGTGCGCAAGTGTGATGGTTGGTCAGGCCAAATTCTTCAAGTGGTAGAGGGAGGAGATCGACAGTCGGCGTATGAGCATAAGGAATATTCCATGCTCATGAGATCATGCACCTACCGTTGATCTCATTTGTCTCAAATGTATCTTTGGCGGTGGTCCCCCTGCTAGGTGAGCTGACTTGGTGGTATCTCATCGATCCACGGGAGTATCAAGTGGAGTGTTGTCAGTGGGACCAATCTTCTTAGCATTCAGATAGATTAAAGTTCAATTTAATCTTGTGGCTGTCATTATACTATTAATGAAACATGCTAAACCTTTAATGCAATGGTATAGCGACAGCTGTTGATTCTCATAAGGGAGGTAGGTGGGTCCATTGACATGTATGGATAGTTGGCACTATTTTATTCATCCATGTATTTGCACAGTGGCTTGTTGTCAGTGGGACCTGGTTTCTAGATGTGTTAGTGTGTCCTGATCTTGTCAGTTAATCGACAAACGATGTATGATCTCATCGAGTGTGTCAAAGGCTTAAGATCTTGCGACAGCCGTGGATCTTCCTAGGTGGGCCCGGTTGAATTTCTCAATGTCTTTGGTAGTTGTGATAAAATGTTTAGCGACCTGACAAATTTTCTTCCTATTCATTGGTTCACGTAATGTTTTGGCGGTGCCCTAGTTTATTTGGTGATTCAGCGAATAGTGGTCATGTGATCACTAAGTTTTTTAGCGATGGTGGAAAGTATTTCATGAATTGGCAGAAGTTCTTCAGTAGCCAGTTTTCCAGATAAACTAGGGTTGCTTGCTCGATGATGTGCTCAGTTCTGATTGGTCAGCGGGGTGATGAGTTGGATGTTGTCAGTGGGGCCGGTGTTTTCGGTGACATGGGCATTCCTGA
Organism: Chamaecyparis obtusa; assembly: GCA_027943335.1. Taxonomy (NCBI): domain Eukaryota; kingdom Viridiplantae; phylum Streptophyta; class Pinopsida; order Cupressales; family Cupressaceae; genus Chamaecyparis; species Chamaecyparis obtusa. Next base: position 1,099,151 of record BSBK01008654.1, on the reverse strand, counting down.
TTGGCTGGCGGGTGACAGGGTGGCATTGACATGGAGGCTTGTCGCATGTTTGCATAGCCCAATTTTTGGCTATGCAATCATGCGACCATTGTTGGCATCGCGGTTGTGGAGTTGGGTGGGTCCACGGTGCCTGTGTTGCTGACATGCTAGTTTTTCATTGGTTGTTGACTTTTTGAGGGGCCCACGATTGTTGTGAACTTAAACAAGGGCCACCCAATTTGCTGGGAAGGATGGATCATCAACGGCCATGTTTTAAAATGAGCTGGGTGCCAAAGACTTGATCATTGGAATTCAAATTTAAATTTGCAGATAGTTTTCATGACAAGAGGTACCCAAAATTTATGGTTTTTCTAGCTGTTTCTTGATCTGGTTGGTGGCATCGATTGTTGTAGTCTGGTCCAGTGAGTTGAGTGTTTGTAGGGATGTTTTGCTATGTGGGGAGGATAGTTTATTGGCTCTAGATGTTTTGATGGTCTAGTCAGACTGTTATTCATGATGAATCTGTGATCCTGGGTACAAATTTGAAGATTTTCTTACCGTGAGGATCATGCCTTATTTCTGACAGATTGGTGTTGGTTTTCCCTCCAGCATGTTTTTTGAAATTTTGTTGTGGTTTAGCTATTATAACCCTAACCCTAGTCACCCTAAGCTTCATGCAATCTCTTTGAGATTCCCAAGGTGGCTAGTGGTATAAATTTTTGATTTTTTGACTTAGAAGGGGTTTTGAATTTTATCATTTCCTGAGGTTCTATTCTGTTTGGTTCCTGTGGGAAGTAGTAAACTCTGTTGCATTGTAGGAGTCTGAATAGAACTTCTTTGTATCTTTTACAGGTTATTGAAGTGGTAGTCTCATTTAGGATATAGACATGTACATGCCTCATCATACTTAATATAACTATTCTCATGCTTTCAAGTCTCTCCTTGGTGTCAATCTTAGGAGTTTTGGATTTTTTGGTCCATTACATTGGGTTGCCTCTGTATATGTTCTAGTCTTTAGTTCTTGATCTAGGATCAAGTGAAAAATACTTTGGATAGGGCATAGATTCATTAGATTCATCTACAGAAGGATCTTATAAGTAGTGGATGGGCTGGAATAGTTGTATTTATGACTTTGAGTCTTTGATAGTAGTTGGTTCATGTTCTATATTTCTTTTCAAGGACTAGTACATTTAGTGGAGTCCAATGCTTGATGGTCTTTGGCTATTTCCTGCATCTTTGAATATCAATCACCAGTAATACCCTTCACAAGGCCATTTTATACCCAATAGCAATTGAGATTCAATGAATGTTAGGTTAACATTTAGTAGTCTCTTGCTATCATCTACTTTGTTTAATCTAGTCCAAAGTCTTAAAATGTCATAAGTTACTGGATTAGGCGCACCCGCCATGATTTTGCAAAGCCAGAAGTGAAGAGGGCAGTCTTGTCCCTATAGTTGGTCCAGTTGTCTTGCAGAGCTTTCACACTTGGAGCTAACCACTCCTAACATCAGTCTCAAGGCATATTGGAAGCCCTAGATGGCATAAGCATTTTCAAACACCACCACATCAAATGTTGAGTTTAGAAAGTTAAAAAATTGAAATTGAAAATTGTTTTAAAGTTTACTATTTTTTTGATTGTGCATGATTTAATATGAATTAATTTATTAAATAAAGTGATTTATTTTCCACTTAAATATTTTTTTGAATTAAAACAATTGATTTATGGGTTAATAAATTATTAAATCAAACTTTATTCCAATTAAATCATTAAATTTGACAACTTTGATTTTAAATCAATTAAATAAATATTCAATTGATTATTTGTAGGAATTTTGATGTATTGTCAAAATAAAAATAATATTAATTAGGAATAAATGTAATTAAATTTAATTAAATAATTAAGTGGCAGAATTAAATTAATTAATTAAATATTTATCATATTCAATTAATCAACTTGAGGATAAATAATGACATTTATCGTAAAATAATATTTAATTAAAGATAATTATGATAAATTAGGAATATTCAAGGAATACTCCCCGATGCAGAATTAAGATAATCAATTAGGTTTTTGATAAACTGATATGTAAATGTGCCTTAGGTTATGACTTTGATGTTGATTTTGATCGAATTGTTGATGTAAGAGGTTAATGAACCTATAGGCCATTTTTGGGGTATTACAATAGTGACCTTAGGGGAATTCATTCCTTCCCCAAGGCACTATATTCCTCAAGCATAGGTTCAGATTCAGACATCCAATGCAAGGACTTATTCTTGGGACAAGAATCCTTTCAAAGGTGGTGGCCATGGTGCAGGGGCACCTAGAGCACACAAGAAGTTCCAAACTCCTATGAAGAACATGAAGACATCAAAAGACATCAATTGGAATGTATTGGCCCCTATAATATCCTATAAGGTCATTCCATGCAATGCAAATGGAAAATATGTAATGTCCTAAAAGGCCTAATAAGCCTTAGGATCAATTTAGGATTCTAGGATGAGTTTTGGAGTTGCAAGCTGATAATATTTTGGATTTGGTTTTAATAAGGTTTAATAATTTTATTTACATCATATCCGATGGTCTTAGGATTAAAAGATCTTAAACAATGCTTAATTTGCAATGTTGTTAATTCAAATTTTTGAATAATAACAGTTACTTGTAAAAGGAGGGAAAAGGGATTTTTATGCTTAGTTAGTCTTAATATAATTTTCAAACCACCAAAATTGGTTGAAAAGACTTAGAGGAAGTTATACATTAAAGGATCAAGCCATTGTATGATAGATTATGGCGAGGAATTCAAAATTGTATGGACAGCTACAACAAACTGAATAAAAGTCTGATTTTCTTGCAAAGTTGGAAGGTCTTGTGCATGATTGAAATTTAATGTTTATGGAAAGATTTTTTACAATGCTTTGATCATTCATATTTTATCATTTTGAATCCATTCATTATTTGAAAGACCTACTCTAGTTGCTGTCCACCATTTTGGCACTGTAGAGTCCTTAGGAAATATGATTTTAGGATAGTTTTGTGTAAATTTAATACTATGAATTTCATGCTATGAATGTAGCACTCTTTTTCTCATATAATGGCATCTAATTAACATTGATGATATCACTCTAGCATTAAAGATGCAATATTGATTGACTGATGTGGTGATCACCATAAAAACTTATAGAAACTAAGCAAATTTGGAGAGTGAGGTGAAGGATTGGGAGTTTTAGTCTAATAAGGGAACTATTTTATAATTGAATGTGTATAGACACGTTAAGGGCAAGGTGACTCAACCATTATTTGCTGCAGGAAACCTTGGGAAGCAAGACATTGAGGAAGCCCTAGTTTTAAGGGTTTGGAGAGTGAAATTTGGGTCTTTTGCATCTAGAAACCTCTTGGAGTCAAATTGGTTCCATATTATTCTAATTAAGACCCATTCATGAGATTGTCCAAGATCCTGAAGTATGGAAGTGAAAGGAGTTAGGGGTTCCTTTGTAAATGTGGGGACTTTTAGGCCTAATTGCTAAAGTACAGGGATAAAAACTTGAATATGTTCCAAAGAAACTATTTCTTATTCCAAGGTATGTTATAGTGCTCAAAAAAGGGTATGTGGATAGCTTATTTATTCTATAAATGTTTTGGGAAGTAATTAAGATATGGTTAAACTTGCTTATTAGATACCTAGTTGGCAGAGTAATTAAGCCTAGTTTGACAGTTTTAAAAGATTTGAGTATGGAATCTTGGATAGAAGTTTGAAATCCTTTATAACACCTTGTATTGCATGATTTGAAACTATTGGGTCACACTTTGGGTGTTTTTTGAGTGTTATTTGGCATTTCACCTCTTGAAGTCATTTTGGAAATCATTAAGATTGAACTTTGAAGAAGTTTGTTGATTTGGTTTCATTTTTTCTTTTGGACCTTGGATCCATCACATTCCATTGCCACCTCTGCATCAAGCATGGTACAGGGGCACCTAGAGAACACAAGAAGTTCCAAACTCATATGGAGAAGATGAAGACATTCGAAGACATCAATTGGAATGTATTGGCCCCTATAATGGCCTATAAGGTCATTGCATGCAATGCAAATGGAAAATATGTAATAAGTCCTAAAAGGCCTAACAAGCCTTAGGACCAATTTAGGAGACTAGGATGAGTTTTGGAGTTGCAAGCTTATAATATTTTAGATTTTGTTTTAATAAGGTTTAATAAGTTTATTTAGATCATATCCCAAGGTATTAGGATTCTAAAATCTTAAACAATGCTTACTTTGCAATGTTGTTAATTCAAATTTTTGAATAACAACGGTTACTTGTAAAAGGAGGGAAAGGGGATTTTTATGCTTATTTAGTCTTAATATAATTTTCCAACCATCAAAGTTGGTTGAATAGGCTTAGAGAAAGTTATACATTAAAGGATCAATCCATTGTACGAAAAATTGTGGTGAGGAACTCAAAAGTGTAGGGATTGCTACAGTAAACTAAATAAAAGTCTAATTTTCTTACAAAGTCAGAAGGTCTTGTATATGATTCAAAGTTAATGTTGATGGGAAGGTATTTTACAATTCTTTTTTCATTCATATTTTATCATTTTGAATCCATTCATGCTTTGAAAGACCTACTCCAGTCACTATCCACCATTTTGGCACTGTACAGTCCTTGGGAAATTTGATTTTAGGGTAGTTTTGTGTAAATTTAATACTATGAATGTCATTCTATGAATGTAGAACTCTATTTCTCATATAATGGAATCTAATTAACATGTATGATATCACTCTAACATTAGAGATGCAATATTGATTGACTGATGTGGTGATCACCATAGAAACTTTTAGAAACTAAGCAAATTTAGAGAGTGATGTGAAGGATTGGAATTTTTAGTCTAATAAGGGTACTATTTTATGATTGAATATGTATATACATGTTAAGGGAAAGGTGGATCAACCATTATTTGTTGTAGGAAACCTTGGGAAGCAAGATATTGAGGAAGCCTTAGTTTTAAGGGTTTAGAGAGTGAAATTTGGGGCTTTTGAATCTAGAAGCCTCTTGGAATGAAATTGGTTCCATATTCCTCTAATTAAGACCCATTCATGAGACTATCCAAGATTTTGCAGTCTGGAAGTGAAAGGAGTTAGGGGTTCCTTTGTAAATGTGAGGACTTTTAGGCCTAATTGTTGAAGTACAGGGATAAAAACTTGAATATGTTCCAAAGAAACTATCTTATTCTAAGGTATATTATAGTGCTCAAAAAAGGGTATCTAGATAGTTTATGTATTCTGAAATTTTTTTGGGACGTAATCAAGATATTGGCTAAACTTGCTTATTGGAGACCTAGTTGGCAGAGTAATTAAGCCTAGTTTGACAGTCTTAAAAGATTTGAGTATGAAATCTTGGACAGAAGTTTGAAATCCTTTATAACACCTTGGATTGCATGAGTTGAAACTATTGGATCACACTTTGGGTCTTGTTTGAGTATTATTTTCCATTTCACCTCTTGAAGACATTTTGGAAATCATTAAGATTGAACTTTGAAGAAGTCTGTTGATTTGGTTTCATTTTGTCTTTTGGACCTTGGATCCATCACATTCCATTGCCACGTCTACATCAAGCATGGTGCAGGGGCACCTAGAGCACATGAGAAGTTCCAAACTCCTATGAAGAACATGAAGATATCCAAAGACATCAATTGGAATGTATTGGCCCCTATAATGGCCTATAAGGTCATTCCATGCAGCACAAATGGAAAATATGTAATAAGTCCTAAAAGGCCTAATAAGCCTTAGGACCAATTTAGGAGTCTAGGATGAGTTTTGGAGTCACAGGCTTATAATAGTTTAGATTTGGTTTTAATAAGGTATAATAAGTTTAGTTAGATCATTTCCCAAGGTCTTAGGATTGAAAAATATCAAACAATGCTTAATTTGCAATGTTGTTAATTCAAATTTTTGAATAACAACAGTTACTTGTAAAAGGAGGGAAAAGGGATTTTTATGCTTATTTAGTCTTAATCTAATTTTCCAACCACCAAAGCTGGCTGCAAAGACTTAGAGGAAGTTATACATTAAAGGATCAAGCCATTGTACGATAGATTGTGGTGAGGAACTCAAAACTGTACAAACTACTACAACAAATTGAATAAAAGTTTGATTTTCTTGCAAAGTTGGAAGGTCTTGTGTACGATTCAAATTTAATGTTGATGGGAAGGTTTTTTACAATGCTTTGATCATTCATATTTTACCATTTTGAATCCATTCATGCTCTGAAAGACCAACTCCAGTCGTTGTCCACCATTTTGGCATTGTACAGTCCTTGATAAATCTAATTTTAGGATAGTTTTTTGTAAATTTAATTCTATTAATGTAGCACTCTATTTCTCATATAATTACATCTAATCAACATGTATGATATCACTCTAACATTAGAGATGCAATATTGATTGACTGATGCGGTGATCACCATAGAAACTTTTAGAAACTAAGCAAATTTGGAGAGTGAGGTGAAGGATTGGGAGTTTTAGTCTAATAAGGGCACTATTTTATGATTGAATGTGTATAGAAATGTTAAGGGAAAGTTGAATCAACCATTATTTATTGTAGGAAACCTTCGAAAGAAAGACATTAAGGAAGCCCTACTTTTAAGGGTTTGGAGAGTGAAATTTGGGGCTTTTACATATAGAAGCCTCTTCGAATCAAATTGGTTCCATATTCCTCTAATTAAGACCCATTCATGATAATTTTCAAGATCCTAAAGTCTTGAAGTGAAATGATTTAGGGGTTCCTTTGTAAATGTGAGGACTTTTAGGCTTAATTGCTGAAGTATAGGGATACAAACTTGAATATGTTCCGAAGGAACTATATCTTATTCTAAGGTATGTTATAGTGTTCAAAAAAGGGTATCTGGAGAGTTTATTTATTCTACAAATGTTTTTGGAAGTAATTAAGATATTGGTTAAACTTGCTTATTGGAGACCTAGTTGGCAGAGTAATTAAGTCTAGTTTGACAGTTTTAAAAGATTTGAGTATGGAATCTTGGACAGAAGTTTGAAATAATTTATAACACCTTGGATTGCATGAGTTGAAACTATTGGGTCACACTTTGGGTCTTTTTTGAGTGTTAGTTGGCATTTCACCTCTTGAAGTCATTTTGGAAATCATTAAGATTGAACTTTGAAGAAGTTTGTTAATTTGGTTTCATTTTGTGTTTTGGAGATTGGATCCATCACATTCCATTTCCACCTCTACATCAGATTTTGTCTTCTTTCTTTGTCTTGTCGGCTTCAACTTTGTCTTCGGTAATTTTGCAATAACTTCTTCTATACATGTCATACAGACTTGCACTCTCAGGTGAGTCTTCAATATACATCAAAGTATCCATGTTCAAGTGCACATGTACTGAATTTATTTCTATTGATATCTCCATCCAAAACTATCTCTAGTTAAACTAGGATAATGCTTCTTACACTTAGACAATTTTACTTTGTGCTCTGTCTTAACTACTTGCTTTCATGTGTAGTCTTCATATAGATTATATGTTGTCATAATGTACCATCTTCATTCATGTAGTTTCTAAATATCCACTTGGTTCCAATCACATTCTTATCACTAGATCTTGGGACCAATTCCCATGTACCATTCTTAATAATCTGATCTAGTTCTTCTTTCATAGCATCATGCCAATCTGAATCATTACATGCATCTTCAACACGTAAAGATTCAATCTGAGATAGTAAACATGTTGCTTAATTGCTTGCTAAACTCTTCTATTTTGATCTTATTGTGACTTTTCCACTCTGATCTCTAATGATGTCATCTTTAGAGTAATATCTAGATGTAAACTTTAGAACTTTAGGTGATATTGTCTCATCTACCTTTTGAGTTTCTTCTTCACTTATTTCAGGGTCATTGACTAATACATCAATACTATCAAACATCTCTTCAACAACTGTCTCACTAGTGGAAGGATTGGATTCTTCTTCAATCATAGGTGCATAATCATGATATCTTTCTTGAACCATAAAATTTTCATCAATCTTAACAAGAGCACTTTCAATGATCTTCTTCAATCTCAAATTAAAACATCTATAATCTTTGATTTTAGTAGAGTAACCAAGGATAATGCCTTCATCGCTTCTTGCATCAAACTTGCCTATTGCTTCATCCCTCTTGATGTAGAACTTTCTTCTAAAGATTCTAAACTATTTCACTATGGGAGCATTACCAGACTATAGCTCATAAGGTATCTTGTCTGCGCCAGGCCTCAATTGTATTCTATTGATGGTATAGACTGTTGTACTGACCACATCTCTCTAATAGGTGTGTGAAAATTTCCTTCAATCATGATGCTGCACATTGTATCAAGGATGATCCTATTCCTTCTCTCGACAATCCCATTTTGTAGAGGGGTTCTAGGTGCACTCAACTATCTCTTTATGCCATGTTCTTTGCAATACTCATAGAATCTATCAAAGGTGAATTCTCCTCCTCTATCCAATCTTAGACACTTTATCTTTAGTCTAGATTCATTCTCAACCTTAGCTTTGAATATTTTGAACTTCTCAAATGCTTCTAACTTATCTTTCAAGAATGCAACCTACATCATTCTAGAATAATCATCAACAAACAAAATGAAATACCTTTCACCATAGTATGATCTTGTTTGAGTTGGTCCACATAGGTCTATATGAATCAGATCCAACTTGTTCTCTACTAAATTAATCTTACTTCTAAATGAATTCCTTACATGCTTTCCCATCACACATTCCTTGAAAATAGTATCAACTAGCTTTGCTATGTTGGGTAGATCTCTTAGTGCCTTTACATTGCTTATCTTTACTATGTTATCAAAATTGATATGACATAGTCTTTTATGCCATAGCCAACTATTATCTACTTTAGAAACAAAACAACTTGATTCTGAATTAAGCTAAAAAACATTACCTTTAGTCTTTGAACCTGATATAATCATTACACCATCCTTGTTGTTAATGATGCACTTGTTGTCTTTGAACTCCAACTGGTAACCTTTGTCAAGCAACTACCCAACACTAAGAAGGTTATGCTACAAACCATCTACATAGACAACATCATCAGCATTGTTCTTTCCATCCAATGTGATAGCTCCTCTACCAATGATAGGTTTAGGAGTGTTATCTCCAAATCTAACGATGCCACCTTTGTATTTTTCTAGATAAACCAATCTGTCTTTATCACCTATCATGTGATGTGAACAACTGCTATCTATAATCCAATCCTTCCTTATGTCTACTTGTGAAATCAATGCTAGATCTTCTTCCTTTTTCTCATCTTCAGGATCCATCTCATCAAACATCTTCTCCATAATAGCAATGAATCCAATTTCATCTTCAACTAAGTCATCATTAGAAACTCCATCACTAGCATAGTAACATTCTTTTGTATACTTAGGCTTGTAGTTAGTTCTGAATTTCTTAATTCTTGTAGGACACTTAGATGAAAAGTGACCAATATTATTACATGAGAAACATTTGAATGGAAAATGACCTTCATACTTTCCTTTTCCTTTTCTTTCTTTCTTAGCAATCATATCAATAATATCATCTATCTCTTTATCTTCATCTTCATCATCAAAATTACTAGAAGTGTTTGAAGATTTCTTACCATGGACTGATGCTTTGAAGGCTATCTCACTTTTAAGCTCTGTCTTCAATCTTGAAATCTTAAAAGCTAAAAAATTTATGATCAAGGTCTCTCTCTTGAATTTTTTTGTAAGCTACATGGTCTCATGAAGGATGTTGATCTTGTTTTCATACTTTTCTATGAGAGTAGTTATCACCTTATCCATAATGTCTTCCTCTAAGATCTCTCCACCATTGTTCCTAATTCTAGCAACTGCTTCATTAATCCTTTGGTTGTAAGCTGTGATGTCTTCTTTAGGTAGCATCTCAAATGCATTGTATCTTTTCTTCCATGTCTTTCTACATGCATTCTTTTCTTGTGTATCTCCTTCAAACATGTCTTCAAGGTGCTTCCATATCTTGTAAGATGTGTCTACTTTCATTATCTCTAAAAAATCACTATAAGATAAGGTGCTAATAAGGGCTTCTTTTTATATTGCATTATGATGGAACAAATCCTTTTGCTTGCCTATAGCATCTTCCTTTTAAAGATCTTCTAGAGAGGGGATCTTAACTTCTATCATAGCCACTTTAAAAACTTCAAAATCAATGCATTGCAGACGTGTCACCATTTTTTTCTTCCAATCAAGATAGTTCTCTCCATCAAACTTAGGATAGTCTTTTCTAAATAATGCCATCTAATCAACCTCAAGTTGTTAAACTTTCTCTTTGAGCCACTTGGCTTTGATACCAATTGTTAGGAATAGTCCCAAGAGATAATTGAGAGGGGGGGAGGGGGGGTGAATCAATTATCTACAAGTTTCAATTCTTTATCCAATTAAGTATACTTAAACTTTAAGCATAAACACAATGAAAGAAAACTTGAACACAACACCAATAATTTGGTTATGGGAAAACCTAAATAGGTAAAAAACCCGGTGGGAATTAACACCCACTAATAAACTGAACTAGTGTATAATGATCCTTGTTAGAAGATCTTACAACCCTATTAGGAGTTGATATTTACAATAATTTTAGTAAAGTGACATGGTCAAAAGTCTTACCCTATTGGAATTCTTTTATGATTGACCCTATTAGGGGTGAGGATGCACTATTCGAGAGCTCATTGCTCAAAGGGGTGAAAGTTGCAACCTTCTGAATAATAGATACACATTATATCTGGATCTTGGTGAGCTATGAGGTAGACCTGATATCTTGATCAGTTCCAATGAATAGAACACTCTATGTTCTCTATCACATAGACCTCTTCTTGATGGCACAATACTTTGCACTCTCTGCTCTGCTCTAATCTTTCATCACCATGGCATGCTACTAAAGATCACAAATGACTAGCTATAAGTATCTTTCCTCTAAATGATATAATCAAGTTGGCCTATTAGAACCACCTTAAAATCATATTAGAGAAACAATAAAACTCTCCAATAACATCTCAGTTAGCTCTACTAAGTACGCAACACAAACTGGGACCTGTCCAAATCAATAAGTGTAGATGCATGCTACACACTATCGACTCTACCAAATTATCTGATACTTTCTCCTCAAGCTATATTACATCATGTGATCTTATCCAAACATTCTTGAATCTTCTCCAATCACTATCCAAGCATGCATACCAAAATGATAGGTGCAACTCTTGTACCAATATAATCTCTATTGGCTCTTTTGGATAAACACTAGAAACTAGAACTAGTGAATAGCGACTGCATAACTTCACTTCTACTAAACATTAGACTCTACATCCTTGAATATAGAAACACTAACATGTCTCTATCACATATCCAAACATGCAAGGCTCCATGATAACTATACGGACAATCAATCACTAAACACTACCTGTAACTCTGTCAGGAAAAATGCTGACACAAGCTACTACATAGCTGTATATACTAACAATTAACCTCTGCATCCATGATATCATGTTGATAACATGTCCATGCTATGTATACTCAAACCTTACTGCATAAGTCTTCCATGCATGCTACTTACCATATGTTGTCATCAATGACAAACATATAGTCAACACTAGCTTGCTGGCAAATCTCAAACAATAACTGCTCCCACTTGCTCTCCATCTGTCTGATTTCCTTTAGAATAAAATCAAATCTTGATTTAGCAGTCATTAGCATCTTAATGGTGTGGATGAAGAAAAGAGTATTTTCTAAGGTTAAAATACTAGTCATCCTAGTCAAAAAGTCCTCATCCATTATGTTCCTCCACTTGACCAATTCTTTGAGTTCTCCAATTCTTTTGAATACTCCTAGGATTAGCTCATAGCTAGAGATTGTTAATTCTTTAGAAGGTTGGACTTTCTTTCAAAATCATCCAAAATTATTATGTATTCCACTAGAATTTTCACAAACTTATGCACTGGCTGAATTAATGGATTAGGCTCAAATTTACCTTTTGAGAGCATGTAGAATAGGTTCATATTTGAGGCTCTTCCTACCCATTACTCCAAAATTGGCCCTAAATCAACCTTATGATCATTCAATGATATTAGCAGTGCACACAATATTTTAGCACAATCAAACAAAATTGTAGAATCCAGATTGTTTGCAAACTGCATTACTGCTCCTGTAATCTTCTCTTCATACTTCTGGTCCACAAGACATTTAGGCTTCATATGATCATCTCTTTCTTTGTTCAATCTCACTCTAGTCTCCCTCAACCCATCCCTTTCCTCAAGTGGTTTTTTCTTTTCCAAACTAACTCTTGCTTCTATATTTATTTCTTAGAAGGGGGTGGTGGAAATTCAAAGATAGGACTGGAGGAAGAAGCCATTGTAGGCTGATTAGAAACCATCAACTGAGGAGACCTATGACCTTGTGGTCCAATCAATTGTGATAGTAATTTATATTTTTCAATCATTTCAACCTTTAGTTCATTGTAAGATTTGAGAATGGTCTCAAATTTTAATCTCAATTCTTCCTTCTCTTGAACATCTTTCTATGCCACCTTTAGATTGAACTTGGTTGTTTCTAAACTAATATTTGAGGCTTCAAGAGTTGAAGTCTCACCTACCCTATGCACCAAAAAATTTCCTAAATATTTTGAGGAATGTGCCTCATTCCTATTTTTATTTTCTTCCCTCTTATGGGAACACATTACTAGAGCTACATGATCATCTGAGAAGACCAAACCCCTAGCAGCTTGTTGTTCTTATTTTGTAGTAGAATGGATAGTATTTTTACTTTTCCTTACCACATAAAAAATTATTACATCTACAATATCCCACTCAGGGACAATTAGTACTCCTGCAGTATGAACTATGGTCCTGCCTTCATCTAGGGTTATCTTCTGAAAAAATTTCATCATCTCCTACTTAGTTTCATTTTCAATCTTAGTGACATCCCTATCAAGGAACTCTTCTTTCTTCTTTTCAAAAATCTCTGTGAACTGATTTATATGCATTCTCCACAAGAACTGAAGAAATGCCCTAGTCTTGACAAAATTATCATAAAAAAGAAAACTATCACTAACCTGCTTTAGAATTGGATCTAATTGTTTACCTATAAAATCTGCCACAGTGAGATCCATTTCAAATTTCTTAGGTGCCTCTGGCATCCCTTCTTGTATCTCCTCATTAGAAACAAAAATCCTTCTCTCATTGTTCATCTATATTAATTGTTGGGAAACTCCTTGTTCATCTAACTGCAATGGGGATTGAGATGGAGAATACATCTCTTTCTCAAGTTGAGCCACTTCTTCTTGTCTCTGCCTCTTTGGAGAGGGTTGTTATTCAATAGGATCATCCATAGGTCTCTTCCCTTTGGAATTGGATCATACTTCTTATCAAAGATTTGGATAAAATCTATAGTCTTCTTATAGATTATCCACTTTTATTTTTTAATTTCTTGAGTTTGGAGATCAAACACATTTTTGACTATGTCGTCAAGAAAATTGAATTGATGTTCCATAGTGACACACTTTGTTTTCTCTTTAAACATTCTAGATAAAAAACCTTCATTATCAACACACCTTACCACAATAGTAGCCATCCTGTAAGGTTGCACAACCTTATTCAAATGTACCCAATCACATTTAACAATGATAAACTGGTGAACTATTGTGATACTAGGTAAAAGAGTTTCCCTTCCTCTATTTGTTAGGGTTGTCTCTTACAAATCACCTATCTGTATCAAAATTTCTGCATACCCCACTTTCATGGGGACTTGATATGGAAGCACATAAGGAGCTTTCTTGCATCCATACACTCTAAAAACTATAGACACTGCGTACAAAATTATGTCACCAAAGTTGTGGACTATAGTGATATCCTTGCAATATTCCTTTGGTCTAATTAGTTTTAACAATTCTATAGGAATTCTAGGGTTCTCTTGGAATAATAGGGATCTCAACCTTGAAGCAAAATTCTTGTCAAGTATGACATAGCTAGCATCAGTCCTATCCCATGATAATTTTGTAGTCCATAACTGGACTAGTAACACTTCACCATTCTTTTCTCTAACTAACTCCATTGTCTAGCTGATGAAGTTGACACCATTGTGAAAAAACATATGCATTAACATGGAATACCCCCCAAATGGTTTGTCTACCTTCATGTTCTTTATTCCTATCAGACCTTGGTGAATTAAGTCAGCAATGTAGGGAGTAAAATAAAAAATCAGTGCTAGGTAGGGATGTAAAATTTGCACCATCATAAACATATAAGAGACAGGCATATGTGTGGCCTCATCTTGACCCAAAATATATGTTAAATATTTATACATTCCTAATGCCCTTAAATTGAAGAGGTCCAACTGAAAAGGCTCTAGTGTGCTTGAACTAACCATACACAAGGTTCCAACCTTGCCAAAGAAATCCCTCAAAGGACCAGACCTAAGATATTCTCTTTGAGCCTCATAAATATTGTTGAACTCATCAAAATCAATCTTTTCCAAACCAACAGAAGAGTCATGCAATGAAAACACTTGTCTGATCTAATCTTTTGTTATACTTATAAAAAATTTTCCATTTATATCCTTGACAACTCTTGCCACTGGATCATAGCATCTGGCAACTTGAATCAGGAGGTCAGCATCCATAAAAATACTAGGCACAATAAGTTTCCCTACATCAAACTACCAAATATTGCTAAGGGGAGCACATGCATTTCTCTAAGAATAAGCATCTTTGAATAATATCAACCCAGTATATTTCTCCCCAACCCTAGCTTCTCTCATCCACATTCCTCTATCAAACAACCCATCATCAATAAAATCTCTAGGGTTCTTAGGCACCAACTCTTTCATTTTATATTTTTCAATTTCAAAGTGAGGGAGTAACTATAATAGGTCTTCATAAATTCATCTCTCCTTATAATCTATTTTCCATGTGAGGTCTCTTTGTTGTGCCATCTTAATAAACTAGGGTTTTAGGAAAATATGCCAAAACTAGATAGAAATCACCCTAATATGTGAAGAAAACTTCAAACTACTAGTAGCAAGATCATAGAAAGTAAAAACTCTAAGAAATTTGGTTCAAAGCGGCTACCGTTTACTAGAAAACCTTCAGAGATCACGCTTGCAGAGAGAGAAAATTTTTCCTGAGAGAGAAAGAAGACAAAGTTCCATTCATAATGATCAAATATCCTTATAATCCCTGTGAGTCCATCACAACCAACTCGTATGAAACCCATTAAGTTTCCATTACTGAAACTGGTGGCTACAACATTCATAAGATGTGACAGGGCTTCAAATTTTCAAAATTTAAATCTATATCATCAATCTCCTCCTTCTTGGTGCATCAGATGGTCATTAAAAATCCAATCAGCAAGAGTAAACCTTTTCTTTAAGTATAGTTCTGGACCCATGTGCAAAATTTTGTGTCCCTTTACAACTTAATCAGCTAGACAGGTGTTGGATCATTGTAGCCTTGCAAATGCTAACTGATCAGTATCTCTCAATCAATTCTCAATGCTTGTTGTTAATCTTTCCCACATGTGTCATTCATTTATCATTTATAAAAAATAGCGACTCCACTTTAGAAAAATCCATGTGGTGGCTTCTAAGAACTTCAAACCCACTGGTAGGTGACAGCACCCTAGACACATGTCACCATGTCACATCCCCACAAATAGGAAACTATCAGTAGAGTCAGGGTAAGGTACAAAAACCATCGTTGATCATATTTCATCAGGAAGTCCTCATTTAAAGATGAAACTTGGCCCCACTTTAGTCATTGTTGGTCCTTTCAATCAGACAGCCGTTGCAGTCCTCCAAAGGTTAATATCCATGCATCTTAGGATAATGGTAATGCGATGACTGTAGATTGTGATCATGCTTTAAGTGACCATGTAGCTTATAAAACTAGGCCCACATTGACACATGTCACTTAGTCGCAGCCCCACAAAGGTAAAAAGTTTGACAACAAGAGGCTTGCGAGGTAGCGACAACCACAGGATCTAAGCAAATCTAATGGCTAGGATTTATCATTGGAAAGGCTAAATTTTTAAATGAAATATTTAAGGAAAAAGGGACCTCACTTTAGTTCTAACCGCTAACACATAAGTCAACAAATTAATACATTTAAAAGGGCACATGCCTTTATTGAAACCTTAAGTGTTTTGAAAAAGTAATGATAGAATAGAAGGGACCTAGGAAATTAGGGCTTAATTAAATTTTTTCTTGGCTAGGTGAACCTGGTAAAGGTTTTTTTTTTAAATTCAGAAGGGTAACAACCAAAAATTTTAATAGTACCAATGAGAATTTCCCAGGTTTATACTTTGGAACTCTTTTAAGACATCTTGAAGAAAAATGACCAGTCTTATTACTGTTGGAAGATTATTATGCATGTTAGAGTTTTGGATTTAGGAGTGCTGACATTAATGTTTCGTCACTGATGCTAACATACTTTTTGTTTTAGATAGTGTGTTCACAACATTCAGTAAGGAGGATTTAAGTTTTTCACATTCTATGCTAAAGAACTTGAGATGTGATGATGAGGTATTATTGTGAAATGTTTGTAGATCATGTAAAGAGGCTCGTAGAAGTTGGTTTAACAGTTTAAGTATGACATGATTGATTTTATGGTTACTAGCATCATAGTGTTCCTATCAACAATAGATGGGTATTTGGTTCAATATGAATTGGATTTGATGTTTTATGGGTTTATTGCATGTTTTTGTATCACTGTGTTCATAGCTAGTGTTATTTATGATTCAAAATATAGGAAGGTATCTTTTGTTATAAAAGATTTTGGTATTTTAGCGTTCCTATTGATCAGAGATAAAAATCAATTTGGATTTCTTATTGGAGATGATGGTAAAGTTATGGTTGGTATCCATATTATTTTTTGGTGTTCTTGGATCATGCGATGATCATTCTATTGGTTCGCAATTGTTGAGATGATCCGATTTTCTACTTTGGTAGTGTGTTGGGATTTCTTCATTTAGGTCCTCGCTGACTTGATGGAGTAATGTGTTCCAATTCTTGATGTTGTTTTGGTAGCTCTTCTACATGTTTGAGGTTGAAGATTTGGATCCTATCTAACTCTTAGCCTACTAAATTTGGATCAAATTGGAGATTGAGGATAATGTTTATATTTTTTTATTGTATTAGTTCATAGCCGACCTAGTTCTTGATTATTATTTTTAATCAGTATAAATGAGAGATCAATTTTGTAATTGAATGTGTGTGTGTATGCAAGAGAGAGTATTGTGTATATTTGTTTGCATTTAATCAAAACTATATTGGCATAAGAGATGCAATTTTTTAGTTTGGTTGTAAAGTAATATATGTCCACTCCATTTTAATTGAAGATAGATTAGTGAACCCGACTAAGGGATAGATCTAAGATTATATTGTGAGAAGTGAGCTCTAGGAAGTGAGCTTGTAGATTGGACTGTAAGATTTTGGTTTCAAGTGCATTCTTTTTTCTCTATTTTTATCTTAACTAGGTAGTAATTTGAATAGAGTACACTCATCTAGTGGGTTTGACTCCCACAAGGATTTTCCCTTAACCAGGTTTCTTTGAGAACAAATCTTTGTGTTCAGTGCTTTGTGTTGTGGATCTTGTATTATTGTTTATCTTTCAGATCTAAGTGGCTAAAGTAAAATTAAATTAACTAGGTACACACAAATTATTCACCCCCCTCTGAGTTGTGCTTTCCTCCCTTTGGGCCTAACAATTAGTATCAGAGCTAAGTCCCTTTTGAAAAGGCTTGGCCACTTAAAGGAGATTTGTCATGGAAAGTATAAGAAGAGAGAGTTTGATGTTTTATGAAAATAGTTACCTAACTTGGAAGGATTAGATGACTACCTACCTGATATGTATGAGAGAAGAAGATGAATATTGATAGCTTATTGAAAAGCCTTATTCTATTATGACTGAACTAATAAATTCTCATGCAAATCAAAAGAAGAAATTCAAGGAGAACATGTTAGCAAGAGAAGCACTTATCAAACCTTTTTTGGATTCAAAATATTCACACATTTATGCATTGAGGACTACACATAAGGTATTGAAAAAATTAGAAACTATGTATGAAGGTGATACTTATGTTAAGCAAACTAAGTTGTAAGGACTAAAAGATAAATATGAAGACGTAAAAATGAGTGAAGGAGAGACTACCTCAGTTAATTTATAAAGAGTGAATGATCTAGTTTATGAAACAAGATGTGATGGAGGAAAATTGACATATAATGAATTTTTTGACAAGATTTTTTGATCTTTTCCTACAAGTTATAGTGAGAAGGTTGTTTCTATCGAACAATTGATAACCATAAGACCTATTTCAAGATAAGATTTGGTTAGAAGACTTTGTACCTATGAGAAGACTACACTTAGTAAGGAACTTCCTCAGGTTGAAACTACATTCAAAGCTAGTGTAACCAAGTATGACAAGGGAGAAATCTCTATAAACATGAAATTAAAACACTATGCTAAGTATTTGGAAGAAATAAAGCAATAATAAAGGAAGATTGATGAACTTGAAGCCTTTATTGTAAGAAGACTACCTAAGGGCTCTGGTAAGTATGAAGGAAGATTACCTTTGAAATATTTAAATTGTAATAAGATTGGTCATATTGCATCTAGATGTACGAACAAGAATTACAAAGATGCTAGAGATAAATCTAAGAAATAGCATTCTAAGGGTCATAATTTTTTTTATGTTTCTAAAGGTGTGATTGATGAGGAGTCTATTGCTAGTGAGGAAGAAATTTCATTTATTGCTATTAAAGAAGAAAATCCTAATGAAGAAAAACTATTGGTTTCAAGAGTTGTTAAAAGAGATGAATAGGTCATTGATAGTGGATGCTCACATCACATGATTGGTGACAAAAATAATTTTGTGAAGATTGAGGACTATGGTGGAGGTATTGTTAGATTCAATGAAAATGATCCTTGTTTGATTAAAGGACTTGAGGCCTCACCCCAAGCCTATCATAGTCTTTCCATTTTTGCATTTGAGATAGACCTACTTGATACTATATGTTGATGCATTTTGGTTTATAGACACTTTATGTGATGGATTTCCTTATCTTCATAAGTGGCTAGATACATAGTATATTATGTTATTATGATGATTACTGTGACATCCTTATAATTCAACATTATGGTTAATATGTATCCTTATGAATGTTAGGATGCCTTGATAAAATTTAAATTGTGTGACTAATTAGGAGATGAATGATTAATGTTATTATGTTGCTAAGAGTTTTATCAAGTGTTAAATTTGTTGCATTACATAATGAGTTATATATGTTTTCTCAATGTATTATTATGCTATGTGAATTATGACTAAATTAGGGATATTGTAGATTAATTATCTTGATCATTAATGTTATGAATTTACATGTATATTCCTTGGGCTATTGATGTTGGACTTTAGTGTGTAGGGAATTAGACCATGGTAAATTTGGGGAACTAAAGCATAGACCTATGTGAAAATTAGTTTGATCCAAGGTTGCTTCTAATGAGAGGCAAAAAACTCCTTGTATCCTATTTTATTTGTGAATGTAATATGCATGAGTGTATTTAATTAATATGTTAAATTGTAATGCAATTTATTTTTTAGTATGCCCAAGTGGATATGCCACATGGCTTGTGATGTGTCATTCTTGTTGTGTCACTCGACACTTGTGTGTGTACTTGTGGCCATGACATGTCCACTTGGGGATTGGATGCCCAACAACCTAGGAAAGTACCATGAGGATCCCCCTAATAAATTCTTTGGTTAGGGAGTTTGAGTTAGTGTCAACTCAAAGAATTTCGAAATTGAACTTAGCATGCACTTTTAGGGGGGTTAAAAAGGTGCCTACGGGTGTGTTTAGGCCATTTTTAGTAAGCCCACTTGATATACCTTTGGGTAAGATTTATTTTTCACCATAGGATATCCCTTAGTTGACCAAATGACCCATCCAAAAGTTGGTTTTCCAAGATGGCTGAAAATCAACTTTTGGGACCATGTTTTGATAAGAACACCACACATTAGAAAAGTAGTCCTTATCCCACCTTTTAAGCTTACCTTTGTAAGAGACCAAATTTGGAAACCTTGTAAGGGACTTAGCGAAGAAAGCCCAATAAGAATGAAATCTTATCCTTAAGAGTTTTTGTTGAGGCCTTTTTAGAGGGGACTCTTATTTTCAAAGAATTTGAACACCCACTCTCTAACTTAGAGACTAAATAAATTTGGAAAAGCTAGGAGAGAAAAAAGCTTGGACAAAAGGATCTCATCTTCAACTCTCCCACCATTATTGCTTGGACTTAGGTTGGTGGCTCATCATTAAAGCTCTTGTAGATGATAATTTCTTTGCATGTAGTATTGTAATTTTGTGTTCTCCATATTCTTGTTGATGAGAGTATGATGTGTTGCTTGATTTGTAGTTGTATATGAGAAATCTTGAGCTTGTTGTAGTGCATGTTTTTTTTGTGTTGTAAATGTGAAGTTTTGAGTTCTTGAGATTTTTTGTTTGTGTTGTTATTAAGGGAGTTTTCAAGGCCACACTCACCCTTGGGAGGGAAGAGTAGCCTTGGGGGTGAAGGGTTTATTGGGACAGCCATGGGTGTAGAGTCTCTCATTGGAAAAGAGAAGGTAGAAAACATGGAAGTATGGGCTCCATGTAGCCATTTCTCTTTTGTGTGTTGGGGGTCATAAGGGATTTGTATGGCTTGCAGCCTTGGGGGTCATAAGGAGTTTTGTTGGGTTTGTGAGATTATGATAAGATGCGTGATGAGAAAGCCAAGTGTAGGCTTGTCTCTTATTATGAAATGTTCTTTCTCCCCTTGGTACTTAGTCCACCCTCACCCCATGTTTTGGGTCATTATGAGACTTATTGTTCATAGCCTTGGATGGGAGTTTTAGTGTGCTTAATTTGTTATTGTTCATGTTGGTTTGCATGAATGTGTATCCTTTTTTATGTGATGGTTCACCAAGCTTGGGGGTGGCTTCATAGAAGCCTAGGTTGGGAGGTGAGCACTCCATGGCCTATATATTTTTGTTGTAGGATTTGAAGCCATGAAGCTTGAAGAAGAAAGTAGAGGATGTATGCATTTTTGATATGGATCACCTTTGTTTTGTTTTTTTT
The DNA here is from genome assembly GCA_027943335.1 of Chamaecyparis obtusa. Classification (NCBI taxonomy): domain Eukaryota; kingdom Viridiplantae; phylum Streptophyta; class Pinopsida; order Cupressales; family Cupressaceae; genus Chamaecyparis; species Chamaecyparis obtusa. Next base: position 1,078,036 of record BSBK01008654.1, on the reverse strand, counting down.
ATAGTTGTTATTATAAGAGAATCTTAAGAATCCCTTGAGCTCAATGTTATTATGTAATGGAATTAACACTCCAAGTCTTGTGGTTGTATCAAAGTGTTATTGTATCAAAGTCATGAAGAGATGTATGGTTTTCATTTTTGATAGATTCATGTTCTTATGAAAATAATGTATGATGCTCAAAAGTAGATGCTAATGTATTATGTTGTTACTTTGATAGCATTGCAAGATATGAAATTGTGATACATGTATCAAGATTTATATAACAAAGAAGATATTGTTATTGTAAAATGGATTCAATGTTGAAATGGAGATATTGTAACTTGTTCCTTGAATTGAAAAGTTTCATGTTTAAATTTCACATTGCAAATCTAATAGGTGTTGCAGTTGTTCCTTGTTTGAAGTAAGTTGCTACGAAACTTTCTAGCTCCATTTCAATAGCATGTTGTAGCTATAAAAAAAAAAATCTTCATATCATGTTGAAAGGAATAGGAAGTTAAAATTTTAGGAGTTTAAGTTGTTCTTTTTATATCAATTAATGTTAATATCCTAGTTGGTTCCATAGATTTTTGGAGGAGATTCATACTTCCTCATATGTGCAAATTAAATATAAAAAAAAGAATACTACATTGACTATTAACAAAAAAAAAGAGAAGCAAATGCCAAACAAATGAAACAAGTCAAAAGAACAAAAGAATTGGCAAAATAGAGACCTACAGGTCTCTGGAAAATGTATGGAAAAAATTCCCATACATTTTCCTTGCCACAGTCATTATTTTATTCCTCATAAAGTTCACCCACTTGCTAAAAAACAATAGAGAATAAAACATATATATATATATATATATACATATACATATACATATACATATACATATACATATATATACATATATATACATATATATATATATACATATATATATATATATATATGTATATATATACATATATATGTATATATATATTATGTATATGTATATGTATATGTATATATATATATATACATATATATGTATATATATATATGTATACATATATATATACATATATATATATATATATCTATATATACACATATACATATATATATACACACATATATATATCTATATATACACATATACATATATATATCTATATATACATATATGTATATATACATATATACATATATATGTATATATATACATATATATGTATATATATACATATATATGTATATATATACACACATATAATATATACATATATATGTATATATGTATATATATATACATATATGTATACATATATACATATATATATATATAAATATAGATATAGATATAGATATAGATATACATATATATAGATATACATATATACATATATATATATATATATACATATATATATATATACATATATATATATATACATATATATATATATATACATATATATATATATATACATATATATGTATATATGTCTATATATAATACTATATCTATATATATATATATGTATGTATGTATATATATACATATACATATATATATCTATATATATATGTATGTATATGTATGTATATATATATATACATATATATATATCTATATCTATATCTCTCTCTCTCTATATATATATATATATATATATATATATATATATATATATATATATATTTAAAAAAGAACTACGTGAGGCCTTCTTTGCAAAAGTACCCTTTTAAAAAAAAATTCTTTTTTTATCCTTTTTTTTAATATATATATGTTTATATATATATATATATGTGTGTGGTATATATATATATATATGTATATATATATATATTATATATACATATTATATACATATACATATACATATATATTGTTGGAAACAATTGTCTGAAGGAAATTGCTACTCAAATTATGTATTGTCTTTGATGTCACACAATGTCATAGTCCGCAACAATCAGATCCTACCGAGCTCAGTCGGTCTGCCAGACAGGAATATTAGTGCTTACCGAGTCCACTCGGTTATCAAAGAAAAGTAGTGTCTACCGAGTTCACTCGGTTACCAAAGGAAATTTTAGTGTTTACCGAGTTCAGTCGGTCATCGAAGAAAAGTTATTGTTTACCGAGTTCAGTCGGTCATTGAAGAAAAGTTAGTGTTTACCGAGTTTAGTCGGTTGTCGAAGAAAAGTTAGTGTTTACCGAGTTCAGTCAGTTATCGAAGGTAAAAGATTGTCAGTGTTTACCGAGCTCCCTCGGTCTCCGAAAGATTATAGAAAGTTATGGTCACCGAGCACTATCAGCCCTTGAAGGATTTTTGCAAATAGAGTTTGCTAATTCAGCCGACTGTTATACTAAATAATGTCGATTTGACAAATCTAAAATCATATAAATAAAAGGTCAAATGTGAGAAATAAAAGATATACAGTAGAAGATTTACAGAAGAAAAGCAGGAAAGGTGTATGCGAATTTGTGAAGGATGTTCAGATATCCTTGAGGTGCAGCAGAGATTTATTCGATCAGAAAGGATCAGACTTATGCAGAATAGAGATCTGTAATCAGCAAGACAGTTGCATTATTATACAGGTCATTTTTCATTGTTACCTTCTTATCATTGTAACAGTGAATTCTAAATCTCTTAACCGAGTTGGTTTAACAACCATATTGTAAATCCTCTAACAAGGTGACAATTCCATTGAATTGTTTTCAAGACCTCTCACCAGGCCACTCCTAGCAGGGTGTTTTAAATCCTCTAACAAGGTCACACCTAACAGTGTGTTTTGTAACTTTTTACCCGGGTTGGCTTCTAACCGGGCATCACTTCAGAAAAGTGAAAATCAGTATCTAGATACATTGGTGGTTTTTCCCATATTGGGTTTCCACGTTAAATCTTGTGTCTCTTGTGTTCTTAATTGCTTTCTTAATCATATACATGTGCTGATGAATATCTAAAGATAATATTGCTAATACTTTCTGCATCTTCAAAGTTACTGCAATCCATTTACCGAGTGCTAAAACAGATAACATTGTTAAGATATCCTAAGGGATCTGAAAAAAAAATTAATTGGGAAGTGTTTTTATGGTTGACTGATTCACCCCCCCTCTCCTTCACTTCATCCATATTCCATCAATATATATATATATATATATATATATATACATACATATATATGTATATATATATATACATATATATGTATACATACATATATATACATATATGTATATATATACATATATACATATATACATATATGTATATATGTATACATATATGTATATATGTATACATATATGTATATATGTATACATATATACATATATGTATAGATATATACATATATGTATACATATATACATATATGTATACATATATATATATATATATATATACATATCTATATATGTATATATATACATATATGTATATATATACATATATGTATATATGTATGTATGTATATATGTATTATATATATGTATGTATGTATATATGTATGTATATATGTATGTATGTATCTATGTATATATATATATTATATATATATATATATTAAAAAAAAAGGATAAAAAAAAGAATTTTTTTAAAAGGGTGCTTTTGCAAAAAAAGGCCTCACGTAGTTCTTTTTAAAAAAAAATTTAAAAAATAAATAAATATAAAAAAAATTGGGGGGGGGGACCAGGGGCCCCCTGTGCATGGTAGGACGGTGGCCCTACCAAGGTAGAGTACTGCCTGCCATGCCATGTGGGCCCCTGCTTTTGCAGGGGTACCCCATTGCAGCAACGACTGCCACTTGACAGTCCCCCTCGGGAGACTTAAAAAAGAAAGAAAAGGTGGGGGGAAACCCTTAATAAAATAAAAATTTTATTTTTTCATTTCATTTTTTCTTTAGTTTATTTATTATTTAAAAAAAAATCATTTTGTTATTTACTAATTAATAATAATTATTAATTAATACTTAGTTTATTATTATTTTTATTTAATTAAATTTATTTCAATAGTTAATTTAGTAAATATAATTTTTTAAATGGTTAATAATTAATTAATACTTTTTCTATTAATATGTTATTTTTATCAATATATTTATTAATTGATTAATATGTTTTATTATTAATTAACTAATATATTTGTTAATTAATATTTTATGTATATTAATTAATTAATATATTTTTAATTAACATTTTGGGTTAGTCTAATTTAACCCTCCAGTTTAGTAGATTGTAAAAGTAACACGATAATCCATTTTTGGTTAATAGTGAATTTACTGGTATTTATATTTGCATAATTAATTTAGGAAGTCAATTTAAAGCTAATGTATTTAGTATACTTAATTGGGTTAGTATACTTCTTTGGTGTTACTCACACTTTTAATTTAAACAGTCTAGATAATTTAGTAATCTTGAATATGTAACTTCTTTTGTTTTATTGGAAATTATTTACTTGACCAAGTAGTTTAAATTAACTAAGGTATAAAATTGATCCTCCTTTACGTTATACTTCTCCTATGTAAGATAATCATACTAGGACTTATAGTGTTCCGATATTTTTTTGAATCCTCTGTGTAACCTAGTGAACATCACCGAATGTAAATTTAGTTGTGTTCACTCAAGCTCTTTCACGAACTTGTTTATGCAACACTCAGGTGGTCATTAGAGCTTAAGATTTTAACCCATTTATTTCATGAATATTTAATTGGAATGAAACTAAAACTTGTTAGTTAACCCAGGTAGTAGGTTGGGCACTCATAATACTTAGGGGTGAGCATTGTCGATGACCCCCACATCATGCTACCCCACAATTGAAACATAACCAACTCTCTCTCAGGTTTAACCATGCTAACTTTAGTCAATTGCTAATCTTAAACTTATAATCTTAAAAAAAAAAGTTGGTGTGTTTTTGTGTGTAAATTTATGGGCATGACACTTGGTATCAGAGCCTAGGTTTCAACATTGGAACCTAAACCCATTACGTTTCTTATCTAACTTTAACCCTTTTGAAATTGTTAGGATGCCTCCCCTTACACGTCAAGCTCAAAGACATAATAGAGGATGAGGAACTAGGTGAGCCCCCTTGGTTCATGTGCAAGATGACAAAGGGCTGAGATATTGGTCATAAATTAACCACCACCACGACTAAATCCTAATCAGGAGGTCTTGCTAGCCTTACAAAACCTCATTGGGGTTATATAGATAGATTGCCTCCAATTATTCCTCATTCAGAGCACCAATTGTCCAAAGGACCTAGATCAAAGGCCATAGGCCATAGAGAGGACTAGGAGCCCTCCACGTGATCGTGAGGAAGGGCAGGGAGCACATGAGGTGGAATTAGTTCACATGCTAGAACCACCACTTGGATTTTTTTAGAGGGAACCCCATGATGTTGGGGACCATATTAGAGATCTCCTATGATTATAGCCACCTTTGTATTATGGTTCTATAGAGGGCATGATGCAGGATCTTTAGTGGTTTTTTAAGATTTAGTGTTTTATTTAGTTTTATTTTTAGAAAGTTTTTTTTTATAATAACTTCAAAATATTGTTTCCAATTTTGAAGGTTAGTTGGCAGTTCATCTTATCTTAGTTTTAGGAAGCTTCACGGAAAAAATTAGCATTTTTTGAGTTGTTTTAAAAATTACCAAAAATGGCAGAAAAATAGTTTTTTGAAAAAATTGCCAAAAAGGGTAATTTCAAATTTGTACTTAAATTATTGTTTTCTCTCATTGTAGTGTAAGGGTATTTGGAACAGTATTAAAGAAGGATTGTAATTCTAAAAATCTTATGTGTTTTTCTTCTCTCTTGTATTTTTGTTTATTATTAAAGGAATTTTGGTTGCATCATCTGGTATCAGAGCCTAGAAGGTTTGGGAAAGAGAATTTGATGTTTGTGTGTTTTTGTTTATGCAAGTTGAAGAGAGAAGTTAGTTTCCAAAAGACTAGGTAGAGAAGAGAAAAAGACCTAGATGAGGCAAAGGCAAAGTGGAAGCAAGGTTAAATGGACTTGCTTGAAGAGATGGATTTCTTGAAGAGGTGCTTGCAGAGTGAGGGTTCACTAAAGAGGAAACAAGAAAAATAAGAGAAGAGGAAAGACACAAGTGTGAAGAAGAAGGAAGATGACAAGGAAAGTTTAGAATATTTTAAGCAGGAGGTACAAAGGTTGGATCAAGCCTTAAAAGAATTGGTGATAAGATTTTTCCTAGAAATGCAAAAATGGCACCTACCAGTGAAGAAGAAGATCACATGGCCAATTAGAAAGATTATTCAAAAGAGGAAAATGAAAGAAATGATAGAAAAATAGAGGAAGAGGTAAAAATGAAATGGTGAGTATACTTATGACTATTTTGACATCAAGAAATGAAGAAGACAAGATAAATATAGTTGCAGATGAGTCCCCCTGTCATTTTCAATTATTTGAATTCGATGGTCAAATTGAGAAAGTGGAAACACCTATTGATAATAAGGTTGTTAATGAAGATTTTTTAGATTTATTTGTGAATGAGGAATATGTTGATTTGCAAAAGTATTATTAAAATCATGGTAATGGAGAATATGATGTTATATAATATGATGAAGATATAAACAATGATGCTATTGAAGTATATGCACATGAAATCAAATTTTGGAATCTGAAAGTTGAGCTGGCACTGAATAGAAGATGGTTTAAGAAAATAAGAGGAAAAAGGATCCAGGGATAGTTGCAAAGATGAAGAACAAATTGGCAAAGAATTGGAAGACCAAGAAAAAGGACTAGACTTGCATTTAAGAGGGCTTTAATTTTCTCTTCTCTAGGTCAATACAATTAATATCTAATATAATGGGAAGGATTAAATCTTAAAAAGAAGAATGCATTCAAAAATAACTCGTAGGAGCTGCGTTCTTTCACCCAGAGGAGAATGATGCAGGAGCTTTTAGTGGCTTTTTAAGATTTTAGTGTTTTATTTAGTTTTATTTTTAGAAAGTTGTTTTTTTATAATAACTTCAAAATATTTTTTCCAATTTCAAAGGTTAGTTGGCAGTTCATCTTATCTCAATTTTAGGAAGCTTCACGGAAAAAATCAACTTTTTTTGAGTTGTTTTAAAAATTACCAAAAATGGCAAAAAATAAGTTTTATGAAAATACTACCAAAAAGGGTAATTTCAGATTTGTACTTAAATTACTATTTTCTCTTATTGTAGCAGAAGGGTATTTGGAACAATATGTGTTTTTCTTCTCTCTTGTATTTTTGTTTATTGTTAAAGGAATTTTGTCTACATCAGGGCATAGATGTCGAGGCAGGGATTTTGAGTTTAGACAGGTGCTTTGGGTTGTCTCAGTATGATAGAAATGTTAAGGCCCATTTTGCAATACACCTTTTGAGAGGAGGTGCTTCCACATGGTGGAAATAGAAAGAATTTAAGAACAACACTACTATAAACACTATGACTTGGGAGATCTTCCTAGAGAGGTTCAGAGACAGGTACCTATCAGAGCACTATAGGCAGCAGTGTATAGACAAGTTCCACAAGCTCCAACAGAGAGGACTCGTAGTACTACAGTATGAGACCCATTTCCTTGAGATATTACCTTATGTACACTATATGAAAGATTAAAAATTGCTAGTCAACTATTTTGTCAAGGGAATCAATGATTGGATATTAGGACAAGTTTGCATGACCACTCTAGGGACCCTTCGTGAGGCCATAGAGATGGCCTTGGTTGTAGAGAAGATTCAGGGTAAGTCTAGAGACACTTTTGATAGGTCTCAAAACTATAACTTTGCATCACCGTCTCAGGGACACCAAAGAAGTCACTGGAAGAGTAATAACAGGCATTCTTCGGGGTCTTTTAATAAGATCCCACAACAACAGACCCAATAGAATTAGAAATAGAAACCACCATAGGGTTAGTAGGGCTCTAAGCCCAAATAGTGGGAGGCATAAGGACCAAGGAAGGATCAATGACAATAGTATATAGATGCATCCCCAGCATGGACTCAGCAGTCCTCTTAGGGTAGTTTCAGTGGGTCTAGTAGGACTGGTGGACAACAATTCTCTAGGCCAGAGGGAGTTTAGACTCACACACATGGTCCTTGCTATGCATGTGGTGCCATGGGGTACTTAGCTTGTGATTGTCCTTAGGGTCAGATGGCAAGTAGTTAGCATATGGCAGCATCAGAGCCTACAATTGGAGACTTTGGAAAGTCTCACAGGGTATTTGTAGTGGTTGATAACCGCCAGGCCAAGCACTAGGCCACAGTGATAGAGGCTGCAGGTATGATCAATGGTATTAGTGTTACCATATTGTTTGATTCTAGTGCTACTAATTCTTTTATATCTCCATTTTTTGTGGAGTGTTGCGGGCTTGTGGTAGCTAGACAGGAAGTTAGTTGGGAAGTGGAGTTATCATTAGGGTCTAGAGTGTCAGTCAACTCTTTAGTGAAGGATAGCCAAGTGTAGATTGGTGATTTCATCACTACTATGGATCTTTGTATCACACCTCTTGGTTCTTATGACATAGTACTTGGCATGGATTCACTTTATGCCCACAGAGCTAGGTTATATTGTTGATAGAAGAGGATTGAGTACCTTAATGATCATGGTATGCCTATTGTGATTTGCAGAATTCAGAGAGGCATTTCCCTTTATATGATCTCAGCCATGCAACTTAAGCGGAGCATTTGGAAGGGATGTCAGATTTATGCTATTACTATTAGTGATAGAGAGGATGAGGAGGAAAGGGAACCATCTCTTGATGATTATCCTATACTTCAAGAGTTTGTAGATGTGTTTTCTACTGAGCTTCCAGGCATGCCTCCTCATAGAGTAGTAGATTTCTGTTAGAATTTATAATCTTTCCATGGTTGTATTATTTAAATAAGGATAAACCAAGGTACCCTTCATGTACTTTTGTCCTCTAGTCCAAGTGGGAGAACAACTCATATTTTGTATTTCTTTTAATAAGGAATTTAGTTGATTCCTCCTTAAGAGGACCTTGACACTTGTATCACACACTTATGAATGGTGGCATTCATAGACTGGGGAGTTACATTCTAACTCCTCTCTCTCATCTCTATTTAAGAGATGCTCCTCTCTCATTTTTCAAAGCAGATGATGAAGTTATTGTAAGTGATCAACTCACTCTCTCCCTCTCTCTATCTCTCTTAGTTTAGGCTATGGCCTCATTCATAATGTCACAAGGGGTTTTCTTTGCTTTCCCCTTTCAAAATATCTTGGCTCATTGTTTGGATTCTTGGAGCATTCTCATGTTGGTGATTGATATTGAAGTATTATCTCATTCTTGGTCTATGGTAAAATTTCTTCTTGCATTACACTTTCTTGGGTTCTTTCCTTAACTTCTTTTCATTTTTTATACTTCTAACATGATATCAGAGCTATTTAACCTTTTTTTTTAGTGTTTGTAGGAAGGTGTTATTCGAAGGAGCAAGCCTCCTCTTTTTTTTCTAACTTGTTGCAGCTCTTTCTTTTTTTGTTATTATAATTTTTTTTTCTAACTCTCTTGTTGCTAGAGAGTAGCTTTTAGAAAAATAAATTTGGGTTTGGATGGTTCACTACCAAACCTAGTTTTGTATCTTCATTTCAAGTTGTTTTTTTCTTTCTCTAACCTTAGCCTCAGTCGGGAAACCACAACGCCTTTTATTTGATGTTTATCAACTTGTTCCATTATTTTTTTCCTCATGGTGAGGATGTTGCTCTTGAAATATCTCCTGAAGTTTTTGGATATCTCTTACATTTGGAAGGCAATATGTTTTACACACTCACAATCCTTAGTTCAAATTATTATTTAGCATATGTAAATATTTGTCTTGTTAATGTTGGTTTAGATTCTTATCCTCTTGATGGTACCTTGATTATGGTACTTGTCTACAGACATGTCTAGCATTTTAGTTCACAAGTTGATTTGATGTTTGAGTCTCTTGCTCTATTGATTTATCATTGTCTCTCTCCCATTTATATGAAAAACATACTATTGCAATAATGTACTGCATTCTTCATTGCTTAGATCATGGGTCATGTAGGTGGTGGTTTCTAGGTCCATTCACTTGCAGTGGGATGACTCATTAGTGGACTGTCTATATCCATGTGATTGATGCAATGTTGATGCAGGTTTCATTAGTTGGCCTTGTCTATGGTCATTTATGCATTAGTATGCTTCTTTTATGAGAGCATTGATAATGTTTATTATTACTCACTTTGAGCATATGGTTTATCTTGGTATCATGCTAAGCTACTTTGTACCTTTATAATTGCTCATAGACTTATCTCATTCTAAAGTTTTCAATAATTCTCTAAAGTGGAATTATTTTATGATACATGTTATAAGTTTCTTTTCAAAGTTTACTAATTTGTATCAAGGGTAGCTCCCAACTATGGGAACTCTACTTGTGGTTTTTCTATGTTCTATGTTTCAGGTGATCCATCAAGGAAAAGACATCAATTCATTTACACACAAATCCTATGAATCACAAGACAAGTTGAACATGTGGTTATACTTCCACTTGAATAAATTTAAAGGACCCATCTCACTTCTCTTGGCTCTACAAAAGATACATGCATACTGAAGACAATACTTTTTTCCTTATATTGAAGATCAAGTTGTAGATTGTTGTAAATTCTAGGTTTAATACCCTTGTTGTAAAATCTCTGAGTAAAGATTAAAGGGGTTGTTAGAATTTATAATCTTTCCTTGGTTGTATTATTTAAATAAGGATAAACCAAGGTATCCTTGTCCTCTAGTCCAAGTGGGAGGACAACTCATATTTTGTAATTCCTATAATAAGAAATTTAGTTGATTCCTCCTTAAGAGGACCTTGACACTTGTATCACACACTTATGAATGGTGGCATTCATAGACTTGGGAGTTACATTCTAACTCCTCTCTCTCATCTCTATTTAAGAGATGCTCCTCTCTCATTTTTCAAAGTAGATGATGAAGTTATTGTAAGTGAGAAACTCACTCTCTCCCTCTCTCTCTCTCAATTTAGGCTATGGCCTCATTCATAATGTCACAAGGGGTTTTCTTTGCTTTCCTCTTTCAAAATCTCTTGCTCATTGTTTGGATTCTTGGAGCATTCTCATGTTGGTGATTGATATTGAAGCATTATCTCATTCTTGGTCTATGGTAAAATTTCTTCTTGCATTACACTTTCTTGGGTTCTTTCCTTAACTTCTTTTCATTTTTTATACTTCTAACAATTTCTGTATAGATTTTATGCCAGGAGATGCTCCAATTTTGAGGGCACCTTACATGATGACCACTAATGAGCTTAATGAGCTTAAGATCTAGGTAGAGGAACTATTGGAGAAGGTCACATTCATCCTAGTGTTTCACCTTGGCATGCACCTTTTATCTTTGTCAAGAAGAAGGATGGATCCCTTGCAGTTATGTATGGATTACTGACAACTTAATAAGCTTACCATCAAGAATCAATATTTGCTCCCCTAGATTGATAATTTATTTGATCAGCTTAAGGGTGCTAAAGTGTTTTCCAAGATTGATCTTAATTCAGGTTATCACCAGTTATGAATTGTTGATAGCGATATTCCCTATGACTGCATTACATACCAGATATGGGCATTATGAGTTCACAATTGTACCTTTTGGACTCACCAATGCTCCAACAGTTTTCATGAGCCTTATGAATGGGGTATTCTATACCTTCCTTGATAAGTTTGTAGTTGTGTTCCTTAATGATATCCTAATTTATTCTCAAGATGAAGAGGAGAACGAAGAGCACTTGAGATAGGTATTGCAGTGTCTTAGAGATAATCAATTATATGGCAGTTTATCCAAATGTGCTTTTTATAGGATAGAGATTCATTACCTTGGGCATGTTATTTTAGGAGATGGAATCTTAGTAGATCCATATAAGGTTAGAGACATCATGGATTAGCCTGCACCTACTTCTATAACTAAGGTTAGGAGTTTTATGGGATTAGCAGGATACTACAGGCATTTTGTAGAGGGTTTTTCTAGAGTGGCACATCCCATCACTTCTCTTCAGCATAAGGGAAAGAAGTTTGAGTGGACCGAGAAGTGTAAGAGGGACTTTTAGGAAATCAAGAAGGATCTTACTAGCGTACCTATTGTAGTAGTGCCTGATCCTTCAATGGATTTGTTTGTATGCACAGATGCTTCCTTAAATGGTTTAGGAGCAGTTCTTATGTAGAACGGATGAGCCATTGCATATGAGTCTAGGAAACTTAAGACTCATGAGCTTAATTACCCCACTCATGACCTTGAGTTAGCGGTAGTGGTTCATGCATTAGTGAGATGATGAAATTTCCTTTTGGGTCATCAGTTTGAGCTTCATTCTAATCATCAAAGTTTGCAATATATTTTCACTCAGCTAAACCTGAATGCACATCTGTGTAGGTGGATGTAATTCCTTTGTGAATACAATTTTGATGTCCACTACATCAAGGACAAGGAGAATGTGGTTTCCAATGCTTTGATTAGGAGATGTCATGGGGCCTACTCTATGACTGCAAGCATAGAATTAAGAGATCATATATTTCATCACTTGCATGAGGATGTTTGGTATGTAGAGGTTAGTCAGATCATTCAGTCTCAGAGTACCCTTGAGGGTAAGTATTCAAGATATTCCCTAGATTCTGATGGGATTTTACACCATAGAGGATGCATCTATGTCCCATCCTCTAGAGATTTGTGAGTTTTCATCATGTTAGAGGCTCATAGAGCCCCTTATGCAGTGCATCCCAGAGTCAAGAAGATGCATGCTGATGTGAGGTAGTTATATAATTAGCTAGGGATGAGACATAACATAGATGAGATAGTGGCATGATGTCTTGAGTGTTTTGAGGGTTAAGGTAGAGCATCATCACCATGGTGGTTTTCTTAACCCTCATGAGATACTAGAGTGGAAGTGGGATGTTATTTCCATGGATTTCATCATCATTCTCCCTATGTCATCTCGATGCCATGATGCCATCATGGTGACAGTTGATAAACTGACCAAAGTAGCCCACTTCTCACCTATTCAGATGAATTTTATAGCCTCAATAGTAGCATGGGTATTCTTGCGGGATATTGTCAATTTCATGGCATACCTCATAAGATTATTTCTGATCAAGATTCTATCCTCACATCATCCTTCTGGAGAGGATTACTGATAGCTTTGGGCACTAAGCTCAATTTTAGCATTGCATATCACCCAAAGACTAATGGTCAGACAAAGAGGGTAAATCAGGTGTTGGAGGATATGCTCTACATGTATGTCATGAATCATTAGACTAGGTGGGAGGCTTACCTTCATTTGATTGAGTTTTGCCTACAATAATGGCATCACACTTCCCTAGGTATGCCTCCCTATCAGGCATTATATGGAAGACCATGTAGGACACCATTGAGTGGGGACCGCCTTGAGGATAGAGTTGCTTTAGGTCCTGAGTTAGTGTGAGAGTTGGAGTAGAAAGTGACTTTGATTAGACAACATCTGAAGGAGGTTCAAGATAGAAAGAAGAAGTATGCAGATACTAAGAGGGAAGATCATAGTTATCAGGTTCGGGATAGAGTCTTTCTGAGAGTGCGACCACAAAAGAGTCCAATCCATTTTGGAAAGGGTTCTAAGCATGCACCCAAATTTGTTGGTCCTTTTGAGATTCTTGAGTGCATAGGTCCTGTCGCCTATTGTCTTGCTTTGCCACCGAGCCTATCATGCATCTACAATGTTTTTCAAGTGTCAGTGTTGAGGAAGTATATTTTTTATGAGACTCATATCAGAGATTGGGATGCCTTGCAGGTGGATTTAGATGACTAGTTTGATTTGCAGACCATCCACATTTTGGCATGCCAGACGCTAGCTCTTTGAGGTGGAGAGCTAGACTAGGTTAGCATCTAGTGGGATTTATATGATGAGGTTATGTCATCATGGGAGGATGCAGTGCAGATGAGGGGCATAGTACCCCCATATTTTTTATGAACTCTAGGAGGAAGTTCATGCGTAGGGGGGAGGATTGAGGCCTCACCCTGAGCCTATTAGTCTTTCCATTTCTACATTTGAGATAGGACCTACTTGATACTATATGTTGATACATTTTAGTTTATAGAACACTTTATGTGATGGATTTCCTTATCTTGATAAGTGGCTAGATGCACATTATATTATGTTATTATGATGATTACTATGACCCTCCTTATAATTTAGCATTATGGTTAATATGTTTCCTTATGAATGTTAGGATGCCTTGATAAAATTGAAATTGTACAACTAATTAGGAGATGAATGATTAATGTTATTATGTTGCTAAGATTTTTATCAAGTATTAAATTTGTTGTATTATATAATGAGTTATATATGTTTTCTTAATGTATTATTATGCTATGTGAATTATGACTAAATTAGGGATATTACAGATGAATTATCTTGATCATTAATGATATTAATTTACATGTATATTCATTGGGCTACTGATATTGGACTTTAGTGTGCAGGAATTAGACCATGGTAAATTCGGGGAACCAAAGCATAGACCTATGTGAAAATCAGTTCGAGCCAAGGTTGCTTCTAATGGTAGGCAAAAACCTTGTTTTATCATATTTTATTTTTGAATGTAATGTGCATGAGTGTATTTAATTAATATATTAAATTGTAATGTAATTTATTTTTTAGTATTCCCAAGTGGATATGCCACATGGCTTGTGATGTGTCATTCTTGTTGTGTCACTTGACACTTGTGTGTGTACTTGTAGCCATGACATGTCCACTTGGGGATTGGATGCCCAACAACCTAGGAAAGTACCATGAGGATCCCCATGAAAATTTCTTGGTTAGGCAGCTTGAGGTAGTGTCAACTCAAGGAATTTCGAAATTGAACTTAGCATGCACTTTTACGGGGTTAAAAAGGTGTCTAGGGGTGTGTTAAGACCATTTTTAGTAAGCCCACTTGATATACCTTTGGGTAAGGGTCATTTTTCAACATAGGATAACCCTTAGTTGACCAAATGACCCATCCAAAAGTTGGTTTTCTAAGATGGCCGAAAATCAACTTTTGGGACCATGTTTTGATAAGAACACCACCCATTAGAAAGGTAGTCCTTATCCCACCTTTTAATCTTACCTTTGTAAGAGACCAAATTTGGAAACCTTGTAAGGTACTTAGGGAAGACCACCCAATGAGAATGAAATCTTATCCCTAGGAGTTTGTGTGGAGGCCTTTTTAGAGGGGACTCTTCTTTTGGAAGAGTTTGAACACACAGTCTCTAACTTAGATACCAAATAAGTTTGGAGAAGCTAGGAGAGGAAAAAGCTTGGCCAAAAGGATCTCATCTTCAACTCTCTCACCATTATTGCTTGGACTTAGGTTGGTGGCTCCTCATGAAAGCTCTTGTAGATGATAATTTCTTTGTATGTAGTATTGTAATTTTGTGTTCTCCATATTTTTGTTAATGAGAGTATGATGTGTTGCTTGATTTGTAGTTGTATATGAGAAATCTTGAGCTTGTTGTAGTGCATGTTTTCTTTGTGTTGTAAATGTGAAGTTTTGAGTTCTTGAAATTTTTTGTTTGTGTTTTTATTAAGGGAGTTCTCAAGGCCACACTCACCCTTGGGAGGGAAGAGTAGCTTTAGGGGTGAAGGGTTTATTGGGATAGGCATGGGTGTAGAGTTTCTCCTTGGAAAGGAGAAGGAAGAAAACATGGAAGTATGGGCTCCATGTAGCCATTTCTCTTTTGTATATTGGAGGTTATAAGGGATTTGTTGGCAATTTGGCTGAGTTGGATACATAGATGTTGTCATTATGGTAACATATGGTCTACATGAAGATTGCACAGGTCAGAAAGAAAGTATGTCAAAGTGCAATGCAAAATTGTCTAAGTATGAGATAGTGTTTTTACCAATGTACCCGAAGACAATTTTGATTAGAGATGTTGTTTGGAGTAATTTTAGTGCTTTCACACTTGAACATAGATACTATGGTGACTATAGAAGATAGACCTAAGAGTGTAAGTTAGTACGACATGTACGGAAGAAGTTATGACTATTTTACTGAAGACAGTGTTAAGCCGACAGGATGAAATATGAGGATAGAATTGGTAAAGAGTTAAGGGATTATTTTGTTTATCAAAATAATGTCTTAACAATATAAAGAGATGACATCCTATATGTTAACCCTTGGGTAGATATATTTTGTATAATGTAAGCCAACTGAAAGAGTTATTAGTCTTAATAACTTTTATAAAGAGATGTAATGATGTAATGTATAGAGATAATAATATGATATGAATGTAATAGCGATAGTGAAAAAGACAGTGAAGAGATATTGATGTGAAGTTGCAAGCAGTATAAGGTTATGTGCTTTGACCTATTTTGTAATTAGTAAATATTGTATATTACTTGTTTGGGCAGTGGGCTCATCTGGTAATCATATTTTGTACTACCAACTCCTAGTAGGGTTGAGGCTTCTAACAAGGCCTATAGTCCGTTAATCAGGACTAAGACACTATATGCATGTAATAGGCTCCTAACAGGGTCAACATCCTTAACATGATACTTTTGATTAGTGGATCTTTGTGGGTACCATCGCCACTGGGGTTTTCCCTTGGCTAGGGTTTCCTTGAGAACAAATAATGTGTAATGAGTTCATTTGTTTTATTGCTATGCATGTTGTTTAGTTTTCTATGTTGTGTATGCATTAAGATAATCTATTATATCCATAATTGGGAAAAAGCAAAAGTTTGTAGAATATTGATTCAAACCCCCTTCTCAGTATTTGTTATTTCTAACAATTGGTATCAGAGCTTAGTTACTCAGAAAAGAATTATTCAAGGAAAGCCTAGTAGTTTGAGTAAGATCTCTATGGATATGGATCAACTACAAAAGAATCTTGAAGAAGCTCTTGAACAGATTGATATGATTACTAAAGAAAGAGACATTCTAAAAAGGAAAATATTATGATGCAAAGAACCTCATTGAGAAACTGAAAAATAAGTTGGAAGATTTGAAATCAAAAAAGGAATCTAAAATTAAAATTGAAGATTGTGATGACAACCTAGAAAATGAAAATGAGATTCTTAAACATGAATTGAAGATAGAAAATCTAAAGCTAAGTCTAAAAGATGGAAATGGAAAAAATGAAGCAAATCTAAAATCTGAGAATGAAAATCTGAAGCTTGAAAATGAAGGGCTAAAATCTAAACTTGGTAAAGAAACATTTGAACTTGAGAAAGTCAATTTGCAATATCTTGAACTTGAAAAATACAATACAATTGTGAAAGGTGAACTAACTCAATCTAAGCAGCAACTTGAAAGACTATATTCAACTAGTGAGAAGATTGATGAACAAATGTCTTAACAAAAACCATTCTATGATAAAACTAGTCTTGGATTCAACACATCTAAAGCAAGTGAAGAAAGAAAGGAACCAGATTTGAAAATGTCTAAAAGCATAGATGAAAAGAAATCTGATGAAATTGACAAATCTGAAGATACACCTAAATAAGAAGAACCACCTAAGGAAGAGGAGTCACCTAAAGGTATGCAAAGAGAATTTATAGGTAGATGCTTTACTTGTAATACTTTTGGTCATATGAAGAAAGGTTGCATAGGTGAGTAATTTAAACCTCTTAATGGTTATTCTTATAATTGTCATGGTTTTGGACATAGAGCTATTGAATGTAGAAAACCTAAATTTGTTGAGAATAATAATAGTAGTAGAATGTTTAGAAATACTAACCATGTAGATAAGAGACCTACTGAAGATATGAATAGGATAAATAGAGTAGTATGTTATAGATGCAACAAAGTTGGACACATTGCTAGAAAATGCAGATGACAGATCAATCAGTCTCGACCAAGATATGGAAAAAATGGAATAGTTTGTCAGATATGTAACAAGATTGGACATACAACAAGGTTTTGTAGAATGAACAATAGATTTTTTCATCCTAATCCTAACCTTATAAGTCATGCAAGAAGAAATGAAGATGCAAGTAACAGTTAGAAAGGATGCTGTAGTAATTCAGAAGAAGTGAAGTTTGTGAAAAGAATAGATCAAGGAGACACATTCAACACTGAAGGTAATCAGAAATATGAAGTATCAAGTGGTAAGAATGAATCTCTACCTAACCCATCTCAAAGTACTTAATTCATGAAAATTACAGTAGAATAGGATGTTAGATTAGTGTAGAAGTTGATATATGATGAATTGAGACTTGCACAATTAATGCAAGGTAAGATATGATGTATTGATGCTATGGTTAAGAGCACATAGAAAAACATTATGTTTTGCAAGATCTCAAGAAGTTTTAAGTTTTGCAGGTTAGTAGAATTAGCTTTTTGGAAAGAAGTGGCAAAGGAATTGAATGCGATGTTAGATCTATGTAAGATTAAAATGATAAAAGGTTGTGATAGTATTATTTGATCATCAAAGTGAATACAAGTTCTAAGAAGCTTGAAGAGTAGTGATTGGAAGCATTTTTCAAGGATTTGGTGAAGGATTTTAGTGTCGAATCTACGCAAGCCCTAAATCATGGAATCGAGGTATTTTACTTGGCAGATCTCTAAATCAGTTAAGGAATTAGCAGAAGTCATGGACATTTCATTGATTCACAATGTGAGAGATAAGAATAGACCTAAAATGAAAAGGGAACCAGTAGAACCCTTGGAAGAAGATCTAAGTTAGCTTTATCATCCATACCAGACAGAGTTTTACATCTAGAAAATGTTAGAAGTTATTTGGGATGTAAGGTAGAGACTCTCAGTGATAGTGATTTCACAAAAGAATATCAGAAGATCTAAAATTAGGATATGTCATTAAAAGTAGGGTTTGAGCATTTGAAAGATAATGAGATTATTAAGTATTCTCTACAATATGAGTTTGACAATGAAGAATGTACCAAGATAATTTTAAGAAGAATTTCACAATGGAAAGTTTTGGTTAGATGATAGAGTGATAGATATCACAACTGACCTAATTCATGAGGTAACTAGACTATCTATTACTGGAGCCATTCCTTTGAATGAGAATAACATGAGGAAAATAGTTATAGACAACACAAATTCATCTTACAATGGCAGGGGAATAGTAATTAGCAAAGATACAGTAAGATGATGTCAGATATTTGTGTAAGATCCTTACAACTAAGTTTTGTGCTAACTCTAGAGAAGATGACATGGAAGCAATAATGATACATGTAGTGTACTAGATGTGTGTTGATAAAGTACAAGTTGACATGTGTGAGATTTTGAGAATTTAGTTGTTTGAGAATTGGAAAAGATAAAGAAGATTAAGTACTCTTAGTTTAGATTCTCATCATTGATCACTTATATGTTTTTCCATTTGTTAAGAAGATTTCCTTACACTATTGGTAATGATTGGAATGATGGTCAAACTACAATGGAATGGATTAACAAACTATATATGAGGCATCTTATTGACAAAGTCAATGAGAGTGTAGTGTTGGTAATCAAAACATTTCAGAATTTGATGACAAGTAGAACAAGGATCCCACAGTCCCTAGTAGAAAATTATAAGAATGAGATATGTTTCATGGTTGATACTAACTTTACATACATTGAAGAAGTAGAACCTAGAGTAGAGTTCATAGACCCTCTTGGCTATGAAATCTTTGAGATTGAGACAGAAGAATATGTGAGTAGACTACTTAAGAGCAAGTTGGACATTCACATCAATAGGTTTGGAACCTTTGAAGAGAAATTCAACTCTGGAAAGTTTATCCTTGAAGAGAAACAATCAAAGAAAAGAGTTGAAAGTACAATCAAGAAGATACTAAAAGACACAGGAATGACTAAACATGAGTTCTTAATAGCCAAACAGACAACAGTAGTAGTTAGAGAAATTGGACAAAAAGAAGTTTTGTCTGTTCCACCTCTATCATCAGTTGCAGTGCAACAAGAAGAGGAACAATTTGATGTAGGGTATTGAAGAACTTGACAAATTGGACAACAAGACTCCACACCTTGTAAAACAATCCCAAGGTCTCACCGTGTACCCACAGAAATCCACTTGCTCGAAGAGGTCAAATGACTTCCAAATGACACAAAGCCAACCATAAGACTTCCTAGGGTCCCAAAAAACCCAAAACAACTTGTCTTGACTGGTTAAAAGTTCCCTTTAAGCCTCTTGATCAGATATCTCAAAATGAGTTACTAACCCCAAGCAATCCTGCCTAGTAGCCCTATGTTTCCTAATTTTTGGACTTTTGGATAAGACTTTACAAAACAATTGAAAATTAAATTGTGGATTAAAATACCCATTTGGAAGTTACCCAACATATGTGAAAATGGAGTATTACTCTTTTGGACCAACTATGCATAAAATTGTTGATTCCAGTATTGTCACTAGGCCTAATTGGGCCACTTTACAAAGGAACTACCAAAAATACTTATCCCTAGAAACTATAAATTTCATCAGTCCCTATTTATACCCCACAAAAAAGGATTATGATATTGGTATTCATCCAGAAACTTCCCATATGGTCAAATTCAAAATCCCTCACCAAATGGCTCCAAAAACTAGGGCCTTCTAGAAAATGACCCAAAACTCACTTCCAAAACCCCTCCTTTAGGATTCACCACTTATTTGACATTTTTTTTTTTTTTTTCAAACAAAAACATGCCCTCCTTAAGGCCAAACTCCTGCTGCTACACTCTAGCAAGCAATTTCTTCAAGTTTCCTTCACTATTCTTGGTGATCACCTGTCTCCTTCAACTTTTTTGCATAAGATAATGTTAGAAGAGTATTGTACAAGATAGAATGGAATCATTCCATGAGAATCAAAATGTTTTCATTCATGGAATGATCCATTTCACTCCTAAAAGACCAAACTGTCAAGTAAAATCTATGACTTTTAAAGACCAATCAGCACCTATTGGTAAAATTTGATTCAAATAAAATTTTAGAGCATCAAAGATTGTTTGAAATGATGAAAATAATATCCTTAAAACCTTAGAAAAAATAATCAAACTTTTAAGGATTCAAACCATGCAAATGACATATGGAAATAATAAAAAATTCTAAATTTTCATTTCCTATTTCTGAGACAGTCTGTACATTTCATTATATGTCTGTACAAAGACCTCCCCAATAATTCAATAAACTTCCTAAAAACTTCCCCAACCAATCTTGATGAGTTGGAAGGTTTAGTTAAGTCTAAAAACTCTTTAAATTATTTTCCCTCCTAAATGCTCATAACCGTTGGAATTCAAATATTTGAATTTCCAACTTACATTTTTATTGCATATTACTATTAAAAACCTATTAACTTCTATCCCAATAAATTTATTATTTATTTTAGGACCTAATTGATTCCCCTAAATAACTTAGATCCCTTATTGGCACTATTGGCCATTCATACATGATTTTGGTCCTAAGTCATTATCAAAACTTCTAGGACATTTAAATTTTAAATTAAATTGATTGTTACAAATTGCCATTATAGGCTTCAAAAGATCCCAATTAACCTTTAAGGATTCTTTTATCCTTCTATCTCTAATTGGATCCATGGTGACCTTAGGTGTCTTCATAGGTGCTCTTGCACCATACACCCCATCTTGGAAAAAGTTCTTGTCTCAAGAACTAAGGGACTGTGTCTTTGTGCCTCCCATCCTCCTTGTAGGTGGTCCTCTCTTCTTCACTTTGTGAGTCCTTTGTTCAACCTCCAATTCTATCCTCTTACCCTTCACACCTACAAACAAAGAGTGAGAAACAAAAGAAGGAATGGAAATAAGATCAAATCAGTCATCATGCTACTGCAAATAGTGATCTTGTACCCCCACAAACTGCCCTTGCAACTGAATTCTAGGATCAAATAGATCCCTCCTTGTGTCCTTCAATGACACCTCTATAATTTTCTTCATTTCTTGTTCCAAAGGACACTACATTGTGCCAATGAGAACACCATATCCATGCTTTGTTTTCTATTTTACAGTTAATGCTTCGTGACTATCCACAAAACTCATCTTTCAAGACCAATAAAGTGGTCTTAGAATCCTGCTCTATAGTCACCATCTTTTCATGCTTTGGAACCTACAAATCAACATATGTTTTTGCACCAAATATAATGATGCTACTAACTTCTTTTACCTTTCTTGGAGGAGGTTTAAGGGTGAATTTTCTTCCCTCCTTGTGCACCACATACTCATTTTTCAAACTATAATGAATGGTCTGCCTTGAAGCCTGCCATGGTCTTCCTAAGATGATGTGACAACATGTCATGGGAACTATATCACATAGAACCCTATCAGCATAACCCCCAATTGAAAAATCTACATATTCTTTCTCCTTAATCACAATATTCTGATCATTACTGACCCAAGAGGTCCTATATGGTCTACCAATGGGAAATCTTGATAAGTTTAACTTATTTACCATCTCATAGGATGCTAGATTGTCAAATGAACCAAAATCTATGATAACCTTGCATATTTTTCCAATGCATTTACAATTTGTTCTAAAAATAGATACCTTGGGTGTATGTTGAATAGGTGACCTTCCCATCAAGAGATACTCACCTTCTTCAGGATATGCATAATCGTGGTTTGCTTCTTCTTCCTCTTTATGTTTGTTGTCCTCTTCTCCTTGAGTCAAATGGACTCTCTTATCATTCTTCTTAGCTTCTCTTTCAGGACACTTGTAGAATGGGTGCCCCTCTTCACCACACTTGTAGCACTTTCTAGGAAATCTCTTTCCTCTACCATTTCTTTGTTCTCCTTTCTGATCTAAGACTTTCTCTTTACTCTTCTCATTCTGTCCTTGGCTTGGATTCACTCCTTTGCCCTTGTTTTGTTGTCCACTTGAACTACCTTGCCTCTCTTGCCTTCTTTTAAGCTCGTCTTCTGCTTTTATTGCCAACTTGTAGCAATCTTCAAGAGTCCTTGGTGTGGCCATGCTCATCTCATCTTGGATGTTGTACCTCAGCCCTGCAAGATATCTAGCCACCTTTTCTTCCACATCTTCATCATGAGAAGCTCTGATGTCAAGCTTGTGGAATTCCTCTGTATACCTTTGGACATCCATGTCCTTTTGCTTCAACCCTTGAATCTTCTTGAAGATTTGAACCTTGTAGTCCTCAGGTAGAAATTTCTCCCTCATTTTTTCTATCATTCTATTCCATGATGTGATCTTTGGTAGGTTTTTCTTGCACCTTTCTACTTGTAGGCAATCCCACCATAACAATGCATGACCCTTAAGTCTTGCTTTTGCAATCTTCACTTTATGCTTGTCTTCAATGTCCTCACAATAAAAGTGGTTCTCAAAAGCACTGAACCAATCAAGGAGCACTTCCTCATCCATCTTCCCATCATACATTGGGATCTCTACTCTGACTTTGGATTCTCCTCCTTTAACTACCTTTAGGATCTTTACTAGTCTAGCATCCTTAGGATCCAACCATTCTTCAACAGATTCCTATTCTGCTTCACCTTCATCATCAAAAGAGTTTGAACCCCTCTTCTCAACAAGATTGGTCAACCTTTCAATGACTTCTTCCAATCTCTTATTCTTTTCTTCTTGCTCCATCGCAATCTTAGCAAGCTCCATCTTTGTCATCTTTGGAGGCATGTTTTCAGCCTCTTCTTCAAAATCTTCAAACTCTTCCTCAGACATACACACCTAACCTTCCTCCCAAGGTTCTTACTTTCTCTCATACCAATTGATGTAGAGGCTTGAAGGGAACTTGTAACCAGTCAAGACAAGTTGTTAACCCCAAAATGAGTTACTAACCCCAAGCAATCCTACCTAGTAGCCCTATGTTTCCTGATTTTTGGACTTTTGGACCAGACTTTACAAAACACCTAAAAATTAAATTATGGATTCAGATACCCATTTGGAAGTTATGCAACATATGTGAAAATAGAGTATTACTCTTTTGGACCAACTATGCATAAAATTGTTGATTCCAGTATTGCCACTAGGCCTAATTGGGCCACTTCACAAAGGAACTACCAAAAATACTTATCTCCAGTAACTATAACTTTCAAAAGTCCCTATTTATACCCCAAAACAAAGGATTATGGTATTGGTTTTCACCCAGCAACTTCCCATATGGTCAAACTCAAAATCCCTCACCAAATGGCTCCAAAAACTAGGGCCTTCTAGAAAATGACCCAAAACTCACTTCCAAAACCCCTCCTTCAGGATTCAAAACTTATTTTACATGTAATTCTGTTGTTTCAAACAAAGACATGTCCTCCTTAAGGCCAAACTCCCGCTGCTACACTCTAGCAAGCAATTTCTTTAAGTTTCCTTCACTATTGTTGGTGATCACCTATCTCCTTCAACTTTTTTGCATAAGATCATGTTAGAAGAATATTTTACAAGACATAATGGAATCATTCCATGAGAATCATAATGTTGTCATTTATGGAATGATCCATTTCACTGCTAAAAGACCAAACTGTCAAGTAAAATCTGTGACTTTTAAAGACCAGTCAGCACCTATTGGTAAAATCTGATTCAAATAAACTTTCAGAGCATCAAATATTGTTTGAAATGATGAAAATAATATCCTTAAAACCTTAGAAACAATAATCAAACTTTTAAGGATTCAAACCATGCAAATGACATATGGAAATAATAAAAAATTCTAAATTTTCATTGCCTATTTCTGAGACAGTCTGTACATTTCATTATATGTCCGTACAAAGACCTCTCCAATCATTAAATGAACTTCCTAAAAACTTCCCCAACCAATCTAGATGAGTTGGAAGGTTTAATTAAGTCTAAAAAATCTTTAAATTATTTTCCCTCCTAAATGCTCATAACCGTTGGAATTCAAATATTTGAATTTCCAACTTACATTTTATTGCATATGACTATTAAAAACCTATTAACTTCTATCCCAATAAATTTATTATTTCTTTTAGGACCTAATTGATTCCCCTAAATAACTTAGATCCCTTATTGGCACTATTGGCCATTCATACATGATTTTGGTCCTAAGTCATTATCAAAACTTTTGGGACATTTAAATTTTAAATTAAATTGATTGTTACAAATTGCCATTATAGGCTTCAAAAGATCCCAATTAACCTTTAAGGATTCTTTTGTCCTTCTATGTCTAATTGGATCCATGGTGACCTTAGATGTCTTCATAGGTGCTCCTACACCACAAGTCAAGGTGCAAGTGGAAGAAACAAAGAAGGATCAAGAAGCAAGAAAATCCACTAGATTACCCTCCTCCACACCTGGTAAAAGAGTGAAAGAGATTGCTACTAGACTGGGAAAGAGGTAAAAGACTTTAGTGCCACAACTTCAAAGAAAGATTGCAGAGATTAAAGATGATGAAGACACTCCTGTTAAGAAGAAAACTTGGAAACCTAGAATTGAAAATGTAAATGAATAGATTATTCAAGATGGATATTTCACAAAGACGAATAGATACTATGATCTATATGATTATGCAGAGAGATTGAACCTAGAAAATGTAGTGGTAAAGCCTATAATTTTTTCTGATAAGAAATTTGATACAATTCAGGGTAAGATACCTGATGACTTGTATAAGAAGCTTGTAAATAGGAAGAAAAGACCATCAGAGGAATATATAACAATAAGAGAAAATCTTGTAAGAAAGTTATGTATTGTTAATGATGAAGAACATTTGAAACAGATTATGAAAGATCTGAACACCCATCTCAGGATAAGGAAGAGGACAATACAATTTATGGGAGGTAATTATGAAGAAATCAACAAGGAATAGAACAAGCAATTGTTAAGGTAATGACAGAGAAAGCTAGAAAACCATCAGTTGCAGTAGAACCTACAGAGCAAGTAGAAGAAGTAGAACAATAGGATATTCCCTCCCCACCAACCATTAACATAGAAGATGAAACTATGAATGTTGAAGGAACAAAGATCACTTTGGATAGTGATGATAACCTATTTAAAAACCTTGAAAACATTGTTGACAATTTGGCTTTTGAAGAGCAGGATAGTGCCAAAGGAGAAGAGAAGACAGAAACCAAAACTGAAGAATTTAAAGAGATAGAGAAGAAAGTATTTGTTCCCACCCAAGAAGAAATTAGTCTTACACCTGAGACTCATAAGAAAACTTAGATTGGTTCAATATTTGAGAGTTTTGGAAAAGAAGTAGATGATGATGATGATCAGATGGAATTGATCACATCTTTGAATAAAATTATTGGAAAGAATAAGAAAGTGAAGAGCCTTGAAGGATGCCTAAAGGAGCTAATTGAGAAGTTACAAGGCATTGTAACCACACAAATTGCAAAGGCTGACCCACTGGAAAAAGCAAAGAAAGTGATGAATACATTTGATGATGAGTTTACTAACTTATCTAATGTAGCTAAGGTGAAGGCACAAATAGCCTATGAGGCCAAAATACTTTTGGGCATAAGTTAGAACATCAGGAATGATATCAACAATCTTGATATCTGTATAAAAGACTTAAGAAGGAATTTAGGTAGAGAAATTTTTTTGTACATTCAGTGTACAAAATCAAAAAACCTGATAGCAGAGGAAGTGCAGAAGATTAAGATCAAGGAAGCAAAAATTCAACTGAGATAAACCTTCTTTCAAGCCCCAATGTGAAGGTACTTGATGTTGAGAAGAAAATCTGCAAGATTTATGATGAAATAAGAATTTCACAAGATGACAAGGATAGGAAGCTGAAAAGATTCCCTCTTTTAAGGGAGCATGTTTCTATCAAATTGAAAGAATGTCTTTCATCCAATACATCTTTTCAGAAGTTCAATTTTGTTAATCTCCAAGCCTGTGAAATTGTATCTTATGGATTGTGCACACTACTCAGTGTTGCAGATTTGATTAAGAAGGCATGGGAGAAAGAGTTAGAGAACATGAAGATCAACTTTGTAGATTGTGTTGCAAGCCTACTAGCTTTGCAATATTGAATCAAGGTATAACTTTTGTTTGAACATAGTTTTGTCACCCTCCTTACCTTTTTTTGTCATTGTTGTCAAAGGGGGAGAGATATACAATAGAAAATTGATAAGTATGTATACTCTTAGGGGGAGTATAGTATGTTTATAAGATTTATGGAGTCATAAGGATAGTATATACATATTTTGTATTATGGCCACAATTTTGAAAATTTGAAGTCTAAGACTTAGCCAATTTTCTCATATGTTGCCACCAATGACAAAGGGGAAGATTGTTAGAAATTTGGATGAGTTGGATACATAGATGTTGTCATTATGGCAACATATGATTTAAATGAAGAGCGCACAGGTCAGAAAGCAAGTATGTCAGAGCACAATGCAAAATTGTCTAAGTATGAGACAATGTTTTTCCTAGTGTACCCAAAGACAATTTGATTAGCGATGTTGTTTGGAGTAAGTTCAGTGCTTGGACACTTGAACATAGATACTATGGTGACTATAGTAGACTCACCTAAGAGTGCAAGTTAGTACAACATGTAAGAAAGAAGTTATGACACTTTTACTGAAGACAGTGTTAAGCCGATAGAATAGAATATGAAGACGGAATTGTTAAAGAGTTAAGGGATTAATTTGTCTATCAAAATAATGTCTTAACAATATAAAGGGATGAAATCCTAGATGTTAACCCTTGGGTAAAGATATTTTGTATAATGTAAGCTGACTGAAAGAGTTATTAGTCTTAATAACTTGTATAAAGAGATGTAATGATGTAATGTATAGAGACAATAATATGATATGAATGTAATAGTGATAGTGAAAAAGACAGTGAAGAGATATTGATGCGAAGTTGCAAGTAGTATAAGGTTATGTACTTTGACCTATTTTGTAATCAGTAAATATTGTATATTACTTGTTTGGGTAGTGGGCTCATCTGGTAATCATATTTTGTACTACCAACTACTCCTAGTAGAGTTGAGGCTTCTAACAAGGCCTATAGTCTCTTAATCAGGACTAAGACACTATATGCATGTAATAGGCTCCTAATAGGGTCAACATCCTTAACAAGATACTTTTGATTAGTGGATCTTTGTGGGTACCATCCCCACCGGGGTTTTACCTTGGCCAAGGTTTTCTTGAGAACAAATACTGTGTTATGAGTTCATTTATTTTATTGCTATGCATGTTGTTTAGTTTTTTATGTTGTGTATGCATTAAGATAATCTGTTATATCCATAATTGGGCAAAAGTAAAAGTTTGTAGAATACTGATTCACCCCCCCTCTCAATATTCCCTATTTCTAACATGATTTGTATGACTTATAGCCATGGGGGTCATAAGGAGTTTTGTTGGGTTTGTGAGATTGTGGTAAGATGTGTGATGAGAAAGCCAAGTGTAGGCTTATCTCTTATTATGAAATGTGCTTTCTCCCCTTGGTACTTAGTCCACCTTCACCCCATGTTTTGGGTCATCATGAGACTCATTGTTCATAGCCTTGGATGGGAGTTTTAGTGTGCTAAATGTGTTATTGTTGATGTTCCTTTTCGTGAATGTGTATCCTTATCTATGTGATGGTTCCCCAAGCTCGGGGGTGGCTTCATAAAAGCCTAGGTTGGGAGGTGAGCACTTCATGGACTATATATTTTTGTTGCAAGATTTGAAGCCATGAAGCTTGAAGAAGAAAGTTGAGGATGTATTCAGTTTTGATATGGATGACCTTTATTTTTGTTTTGATAGTTGTTATTGTAAGGGAATCTTAAGGATCCCTTGAGCTCAATGTTATTATGTAATGGAGTTAACACTCCAAATCTTGTGGTTGTATCGAAGTGCTGTTGCATCAAAGTCATGAAGAGATGTATGGTTTTCCTTTTTGATAGATTCATGTTTTTATGAAAATAATGTATTACGCTCAAAGGTAGATGCTAATGTATTATGTTGTTACTTTGATAGCATTGCAAGATATGAAATTATGATACATGTATCAAGATGTATGTAAAAAAAAAAAATTGTTATTGTAAAATGGATTCAATGTTGAAATAGAGATATTGTAACTTGTTCCTTGAATTGCAAAGTTTCATGTTTAAATTTCATATTAGAAATCTAATAGGTGTTGCAATTGTTCCTTGTTTGAATTAAGTTGCTAAAAAACTTTCTAGCTGCATTTCAATAGCATGTTGTTGTTGTAAAAAAAAAAAAAACTTCATATCATGTTGAAAGGAATAGGAAGTTAAAATTTTAGGAGTTTAAGTTGTTCTTTTGGTATCAATTAATGTTAATTTCCTAGTTGGTTCCATAGATTTTTGGAGGAGATTCATACTTCCTCATATGTGCAAATTAAATTAAAAAAAATGAATACTCCATTGACTATTAGCAAAAAAAAAAAAAGAGAAGCAAATGCCAAACAAATGAAACAAGTCAAAAGAACAAAAAAATTGGTAAAATAGATACCTACAAGTCTCTGAAAAATGTATGAGAAAAATTCCCATACATTTTCCTTGCCACAGTCATTATTTTATTCCTCATAAAGTCCACCCACTTGCTAAAAAACAATAGAGAGAATAAAACATAAATATATTAATAAGATAACCTATTAGGGCCTAGTGGGTGGGACCCATCTGGGTCACCACCCAAGAAGCCCAAAAAGGACCTCTTAATGGCCTTTCATATATATATATATATATATATATATATATATATATATATATATATATATATATATATATATATATATATATATATATATATATATATTATTACATAAAAAAATGGATAAAAAAAGAATTTTTTTTTTAAAAAGTGCTTTTACAAAGAAGGGCTCACGTAGTTCTTTTTAAAAAAAATTTAAAAAAGAAAATAAATATAAAAAAATTTAGGGGTGGGACCATGGGCCCCACACCCCCGACCCCCCTGTGCATGGCAAGACAACGGCCCTGCCAAGGCAGGGTACTACCTGCCATATCGTGTAGGCCCTTGCCTTTGCAAGGGTACTTCACTACAGCGACAACCCCCACTTGACAGTTTCCCTCGGGGGACTTAAAAAGAAAGAAAAGGGGGCGCAGGGGGGGGGGTGAAATCCCTTAATAAAATAAAATTTTATTTTTTAATTTCATTTTTTCTTTAGTTTATTTATTATTTAAAAAAAAAATCATTTTGTTATTTATTAATTAATAATTATATTAATTAATATAATTATTAATTAATTAGTTAATTATTTTTTTTTCAATTAAATTTATTTCAATAATTAATTTAGTAAATATAATTTGTTAGATGGTTATTAATTAATTAATACTTAGTTTATTTATTTGTAAATACAATTTGTTAAATGGTTATTAATTAATTAATACTTTTGCTATTAATATGTTATTTTTATCCATATATTTATTAATTGATTAGTATGTTTTATTATTAATTAACTGATATATTTGTTAATTAATATTTTATATATATTAATTAATTAATATATTTTTAATTAACTTTTTGGGTTAGTCTAATTTAACCCTCCAGTTTAGTTGATTATAAAAGTAACACGATAATCCATTTTTGGTTAATAGTGAATTTACTAGTATTTATATTTGCATAATAAATTTAGGAAGTCAATTTAAAGCTAATGTATTTAGTATACTTAATTGGGTTAGTATACTTGTTTGGTGTTACTCACACTTTTAATTTAAACAGTCTAGATAATTTAGTAATCTTGAATACGTAACTTCTTTTGTTTTATTGGAAATTATTTACTTGACCAAGTAGTTTAAATTAACTAAGGTATAAAATCGATCCTCTTTTACATTATACTCCTCTTATGTAAGGTAATCATACTAGGACTTATAGTGTCCCAATATTTTTTTGAATCCTTTGTGTAACCTAGTGAACATCATTGAATGTAAATTTAGTTCCCTTCACTCAAACTCTTTCACAAACTTGTTTATGCAACACTCAGGTGGTCATTAGAGCTTAAGATTTTAACCCATTTATTTCATGAATATTTAATTGGAATGAAACTAAAACTTGTTAGTTAACCCGGGTAGTAGGTTGGGTACTCATAATACTTAGGGGTGAGCATTTTTTATGACCCCCTCATCATGCTACCCCACAATCAAAAGATAACCAACTCTCTCCCAGGTTTAACCGTGCTAACTTTAGTCAATTGCTAATCTTAAACTTATAACCTTAAAAAAAAAATTGGTGTGTTTTTGCATATAAATTTATGGGCATGATAGAGGAAAAAGATCTATTACTCTTGATGGTAAAAATAGTACTAATAATGTCTTATATGTTGAATATTTAATTCACAACTTGTTGAGTATTGGACATATATTGGATAAAGGTTACAAATTGCAATTCATGAATAGAATCTGAAAAACCATTGGAAGTACAAGAAAGCTTATTGCATTAGGTACACAAACTATTGTTAATCTATTTGATTTGAGAATAAATGTTTGATTGCTAAGATTGATGATATTTGGTTATGGAATAGAATAATTTGACATGTGAACTTTGATAATATGGTGAAGATTATCACTACTCATGCTATGATATTTTTTCCCAAAATATTAAAGCCTAACAAAATGTTAAAAGAATGTCAATTTAGGAAAGATAACTAGATCAACTTTCAAAAATAAGATATATTTCTCAAATGGATTATTGGATTTAGTGTATACAGATCTATGTGGTCCTACTAAGACAAGAATTTACTTTAGTGATAGATACTTAATGCTATTTTTTGATGACTATTCAAGCATGATGTGGCTTACATTTTTCAAGGAAAAATAAGAAGATTTTTAGAAATTTCAGATACTCAACATATTGGTGGAGATAGAATCTAGAAGAAGATTGAAATGTATGAGATTAGATAGAGGTGGGGAGTTTACATTTGATAAGTTTTATGTATTTTGTGAAGAACATGAGATAAAGAGATAAACTTGTACACCCCAAATCCCACACTAGAATTGTGTATCTAATAAAAGGAACATGACTATTCTAGACACAACTAGGACTGTGATAATTAAAGGAAAAGTACCATAGATATGTTGGAGAGAAGTGTGCACTACATTATATACTTTGAACTGGGTAAAGATTAAGAAAGTAAATGGTTAGACTACCTATGAACTTTGGTATGGTCATATTCCTACACTAAAACATGTTAGAATTTTTGGAAGTAAATGCTACATTAAGAGAGATGAAGATACTAGAAAGCTTGATCTTAGAAGTGATGACAGAATATCTTTTTGTTATTCTACAATGAGAAATGCATATAAATTTTATAACTATAGACTAATGAATATTGTTGAAAGTGCAAATGTCAAATTTGATGAGAATACGTAGATATCAAAAAGGATTTGTAGGCATGATGTGACTAAGATGACAATCAAATTGTGGAAATGCAAAATCAAAATTAAGATGAATAAGAAGAACAAAAAGAATGAGAAGGAAATAAAGTATATGTTAACACCAAAGGGTCTACTACACAACCTATACCAAAATCTCTAAGGTATGTAAGGATTAATCATTCTAAATATGTCATTATTGGTGATAAGAATAGAGGTTTTCAAACTAGAGGAAGAATTGCTAGAGATGAACCTTATTTTCTATCTGAATTTGAGCCTAAAGATATTAAAGAAGCATGTATTGATGAGAGTTTGACAAAATCAATGAAGGAGGAACTTGATTAGATTAAAAATAAAAAGACTTGGATCCTTGTTCCCAAACCTATTGACAAGAATGTGATTGATACTAAGTGGGTATTTAGAAGTAAGCTAGATGAAGATGGTAAAGTGGTTCAGAACAAATAAATACTGGTATGTAAAGGTTATTAAAAAATGGAAGGTATAGATTTTATTGATACTTTTTCTCCTATTGCTAGACTTGAAGATGTTAGACTACTTCTGGCATATGCAAATTATAAGAAATTTAAGTTATATCAGATGGATGTGTAGTCTTAATTCTTAAATGGTGAAATAGAGGAAGATGCTTATATTGAGAAGCCTGATGGTTTTACTCTAACCGAAGAAGCAAATATGGTTTGAAAATTGTAGAAATCCTTATATGGATTAAAGAAATCTCCTAGAGCATGGTATTCTAGACTAGACAAGAATTTGACAAAGATTGGTTTCAACAAAGGTACAACAGATAGTAATTTATTATTTAAAAATAGTTGATGGCAATGTCTTAATTGTTGAGTAGAGGTTTTTCCAATGAAATGGAAAATAAATTTGAGATGTCTATGATCAGTGAA